>JAJONR010011555.1:0-14764 GCA_029582245.1 Solanum etuberosum | reverse complement strand
GACTCAAACTATACATGCATACCTATGAAGATAAGGTTGATATACATTTGAACAGACAAAACAACATCATTTACCTGTCATTTCTGCGCGTTAAACTAGTTCCATTACTTTCGACTCAAACTATATATGTATATATGCATATGGAGATACGGCTGATATACATTTGAATAAACAAAACAACATCAATTGTCGGTTGTATTCAACTGATTTCATTACTTTCGACTCAAACTATATATGCATAACTATGAAGATAAGGCTGATATACATTTGAACAGACAAAACAACATCATTTACATGTTGTTTTTGTGTGTTCAACTAGTTCCATTACTTTCAACTCAAACTATATACGTATGTGCATATGAAGATACAACTTATATACATTTGAGCAAACAAAATAACGCCATGAATCACATGACCTTTTACATGTGTATCTCATGAGTTAGCCCAATTAGAGCCGGTTTTAGGGTTGTGGATGTCTGTGTGTTGCATTACTTTCGACTCAAACTATGCATACATATACAAAAAAGAAAACATTTGTACGCATATCACAAGATAATTAACAGTTTAACACTCATTTATTGAACGAACTGACTCTAGATTCTAATTTCCCCCACCATATATTCATCGGTATATATGCCTAAGAGTAAAAGGTGTCAATCTACGCGATCAATGAGCTTAACCAATTCATAAAATGTATTAAAATTATCATTAATTAGAACACTTCTCTAATTAAGATGTTTAAGATGCATGAGTAGTATTAGAGTGATCAACTATTCATTCACCTTTTAGCTAGCAGATAAGTTAAGATATCTTTTGTTCCCCTATAGTCTATATATATTGATCAAGACTCTTCAAAAATGTCGACAGATGTGTGTTGACTTCTTCAAAAGATCAGATATAGATGTGACAACATTTTTGGAGAGTCTGAGTATCATAATTAGTCTTAGCAATCAACTTTTATGGTCACTGAAAATATTATTTTGACAGTCGAAATAGTAATTAAGATAAACGAATTGAAACAGAGAGATTACCTTTCGAGATTTGACCACTTTTTGTTGCAACACAGCCTTAGCACGAAGTTGCCTTCGTCTAAGAATTCCATGGTATTGTTTTGCATTTACATACATTGGCTCTTCCTTCACTTCAACTGGCAAAATCATTCTTCCATTATGATGAACTGTTGATGATCTCTCCATATTTTGATTTACCTGTTTATAAAAGGGAAATTCCGCGATAACGTTGTGTTTTTCTACTCTGATACTATGTTGAAGTGTGTGACATATATTTAAAAGTTAAAGTTATTAGAGAGAGCAGATCGTGTAAATATGTAGTATAAAACTATTATCATATGAATGATCTGATTGTGTAAATATTTTTTACATCGTCGATACAAATAACATGAAATCACATAAAGAGAAGGACATACCATAGGTTCACCACAAGCAATAGTAACATTGCCACCAGAATATTGTGGTACTTCTGAATAGGGATATGATTTAAATGCCTGAATATTTTATAAATATAAGTATTAGTAAATTAAATAAATAATTAATTCCTATCACATTTCAAATAATTATTTTTTTAAAAAAAGGAGGAAAATATTACTCACAATTGAGGAGGGTGTCATTAGTTCAAATTGATTTACTGCTCTTAAATTTTCACCCATGATTGGAGGTATAAATTCTACATGTTTGCCTTCTCTCTTGGAATCACTATCTGCTAATTAAAAAAAATAATCTCAAATCATATGTCGTTTTTCGTTTATCGAGATACAAATTATGTAAATTTTAGTTAATATTTTAAAATTATGTTGTATTCAGGTAGGCATAAGACTGTGTATTCATGACTGTCCTCTTCAGATTTCACATGTGGAATTACACTTGAATATATGTTA
The DNA here is from genome assembly GCA_029582245.1 of Solanum etuberosum. Taxonomy (NCBI): domain Eukaryota; kingdom Viridiplantae; phylum Streptophyta; class Magnoliopsida; order Solanales; family Solanaceae; genus Solanum; species Solanum etuberosum. The sequence goes on along the minus strand of JAJONR010011555.1, from coordinate 12,870 downwards.
TTGTTCATCGTATTGAGATCATGAGAAGAATTACAATTATAAAATTAATTCTCGAGAAGGAAAAAATGACACTTATTCTGAAACGAAAGGTATAGTAGAAATTAAAGTAATAATAAAAATATATAGAAAGTTGCAATATTATATTATACCTGATTTTTGAAACATTGTCCTTTCCACTTCACCGAAAGAACCTGCTCTCATTTCTGATCATAAATGAAAAAACTTATAAATGGATATATTACAAGGGGATTAATTATTGTAGTGGATAAGTTATTTTATTTTTAGAATTATAGATTTAATTTTTTTGGAAGAAATGTATGCACAAATATTTGGATGGTAGTTTTTAATTTAATTGTTGACGTACATAAGTTAAACTCAATAATTTTTATTTTACCATCCAATTTTTCTCTTTTCGATGCCACTATTTAAATTTTGACCTCATAGAAAAAAATTATACTAAAAAATAACAATCTCACTAGAATCTAGATCAAAATTCTAACGAATTGTAAGAAGACTTGCCTGATCAACAACAAGTTATTGTATGCTAATCAATTATCGAAACTTCTAACAGTGATCACCATAACATGATGTGAAAAAACCTATCATCACAACATGTTATGAGTATGATCACCAAAATTTGACCATAAATTTCGATGGATTGCTAGAATTTTCAACTATAAAAAAAGAAGAAGAACCAACAACAACATAAGGAAGAAGAGAGAGATCCTGGCGAATATATATATATATAATTCTTCTTAATAATATGGTCAACAATTTATCTTTATTTCAATCTCAGATAATTAAACTGAAATCGATTATATGAATTCAATAACATCGAACATAGTAAAACTAAATAAATCAACGAGCAATTCTTCCTACATCAACCAAAAAATAATAAGTCATAGAAAAACAATAATCAAGAAAATGATACTAGACATGTCAAGCTAAATTTGGACGTATAATTAAATTCTCAAAACTTTCGTAATCAAGCAAGAAAAATAAGAGGAAAATTAAAGAAGACTCACATGACATATAATTGATTGGGAGAGACAATATATGGTAATGATAAGCTTTCTCTTTGTGGAAATATTGTATCTCAACCATATAAAGATTAAATATATATGAGGTTTTTAATTTGGTCTATTCATAAATAAATGTGCATACTAAGTTAGAAAAAAATAATTAAAAAAAATAGAAAGAGAGAATCAAAGTAGAGAAGATAAGAAAGTGATGTGGGAATATTTTTAAATAATAAAAACACAATCTAGGATTACCATTGTAAGACAATGATGTGTCCATTATTCTAATAGTAAATGACTAAAAGACACTTATTTAATATTCTTCTCTATTTTTGTGTCTGTTGTAATATATGCTCTCTTTGTATAAGAAGATGAAACTAATTGTGAGAAATGTTTTTTTTAATTCATATGAATATAAAATAATAAGAAACATGACTAGGTATAAGATAAGGTCATTTTGTTAGATTTTTTTGAGAATCATGCCTAAAATGCTAAGTGGTAGATCTATCAAAAGTGGACTAACAATTAGAGGTTATCTATATGAAAATCTTTCTTTTTATCATACGAGAGAAATGACTCTTATTTCAACGTAGATATCGAAATCAAAACATGCTTCAATTTCAGTCCAAAACTTCAAATCAAAATATTTAAATTTTATAATATTAAATAAATAGAGACACCCCATTTATGAAGTATTCACGTAAACATTAATGACTGATTTCATCGACTCAAGCTCCGAAAATATTGGTTAAGCAAAAGAGATCTTTAGACTAGTTTCACTTTCACTTCAAAATCTTTAAACTATGAGTAAGATAATACTTTGAAAATCTCCTTAAATTCTGTCTTTTATTTAATTGTCTGGTATTTATTTAAATCTTATGATCTTAACCATATCACGAAAGATATTGAAATTTATAATGTTCACCAATCTTTTAAGATGATGATGAATAGTTAATACTTATTAGATAAACTAACTTCATCCTTATTTTCTCAAAAAAAAAAGAAGCCAAAAAAGGATAAAATAGTAAAAACCCAAAAACAAGACAATAATGGCAAAATATTGATAATTCCAATATTAGAAAGTGGACAAAACGTGTCCTTTTTTAAATAGTGAATTCCTTTAACTTTTAGCCCCAAAAGTCGCCGCGTGTGTACGGCTATTAAATCTCGAAGCGTGATGACTCAACAGTCAATATAACGGCGCAACGCCGTTAACTCCCCTTCTCGTTTGTCTTGTCGGGTAATTAGGTGGCAAACGTTTACCAATAAAACCGTTTCTATTTTCGTTATATTAAAAATAGTTGTCACATATTAGCTGATCACCTTACTAAATAAAAAAATATTAATTAAATTTTTTCTATATTACCTTAGCAATTAATACTTACTTTTTGAAAGTGTTCACATTTATTTGTAAAATTTCCAAAAAGTTTTTTAAGAGATCTATTAATGATTTCTCAGATATCGTGCAAAATAGAAAGTGATCAACTAATATGAGACAGAAGGAACAAGACGGAGTAAGACGACATTTCACGGGTCTCCGTGAAAGCGACCGTTAACTTTCCACGCGTCCAACCCAAACTAATAATGGAGTAAACGTTCTGCAGTTTAAAATATAGCCAAACAAGTATGCTATGTTTTCTAGTGTAATTATGGAAAATATGAACACGAAAATGAATAGCTCCTAACCTTATTACCTTTTCACTTAAAGTTTGTTCAAGATTTAATATATATATATATGAAAAATTAATTTTTGATCTATATATAGCAAATATTTTTCTATATATATAATATACTTTTCGGCTTCAGCTAAAGGTGTTTCTTCGCTATATGTGACTACACCACTGCCTAGATCCCATTTGTTGGATTGATCACGAGATATGTTATTGTTGTTGTTATTGTAATTGCAACATGTATTTCAAGTTATAGTTTTGCCTCTATTAATAGTAGATCTAAAGTTTAACCTATAGATTCACGAGGATTGAGTAGTTTTTGCTCAGTTTCTTTACTAAATATGTAAAAATATTTGATTATAGATCTTATTATTATTGTAGATTAATTTGAGATCTATGAAGTTTAACCTATAGCCTGTCCTCCTCCTAAATCCTACCTATAACGTATGACTAAATACACCATATAAAGGATGTTGAAAAAAAGTTTTCCACCATAATTTAATGGCTAGTATTTATAAAGAATATACTCAGCATATTCTAAAAGATATCTAGGTTGGCTTCACAAGAATTTTTGATGATCGATGATACACGTTGTGTTATTGCAGATTTGCTTTCGCTAAGAATAAACCTATAAGTATTTTAAAACATGATCTTAACTATTTGCGTTAAATTATCATTTCTTCAAAAACCACGTGATTTAAAAACCAAAATGGAAATTAAGAAAAAAAAATTGAAAGTGATTTATCATCTTATAGATGCTAAATATAGTAAACTTCAATGACACTTCTCTCTCACAAAAATTCTTAACGTTTTTGTGTGGTTGATTACGTCACAACTCACATGCTCTTTTATTTTTTTAGTTTAACACAGTCTGGTATACTAAGTTCTCGCTATGTATAAGATTCAAGGAATGATCGAACTACAAGGATATATTGCACGAGACTTATCATGTAGTTATGCAAGAAAACGCTCCCCTGATCACATGACAATAACTTTACCATTTTCGTTAAAAATGACCCTAATAACTCTTTGAGCAACTGACACTTAATTCAATGACTTTAATGAGATAAAAAATAGTTTTGTGAACTTTGGTGATACAAGAGGTAAAATTTATTGACTCATGTGTGATATTAGGCTGAACTTTAATGAAGCTTGAAGCAGCTTCCAAATGACAAATTGTTTTTCACTATGAATTCGAACACGTCTTCCATGTAACTGCCTTCACATCCCCGATCTTCATTCGTTCTATCACAATCCATCAATTCTTGTTCTGATAGAGAGATCAACTTTCATGTTGAGAGTTTAGTAATCTCCTCTGTTGCTGCTATTGCAGAAAATGCCCAACAACGTAACGCCATGTTGGTAACAGAAATATTGAGAGTAGAAAACTATACAAATAAAAGCAGACTATACAAAACTCGCCCCTGAACAGTACTATAAGTAGAGAGTATAATCATCATCATCACTGTTTCCACGGACAGTTGTTGTAGGCATATGATTTCCTGATTCTTTATCTTTAACTTTACACCTAATGTAGCACAAAACAACATCCTCGTGCTTCATTAAACCTCTATTTCTTAACGACTTTATTACCTTGTCGTCAAGACTATACTCTTTCATAATCCAAGAAACATCATTAACTTCATCCTTACCACTTTCTTCATAGTTATAACTTCTTTTTGATCCCAACTTTCTTTGCCCCAACCGATATTCCTTTGACCTGCCCTTTCCAACTTCCTCCTCCAATCAACCTTCGGTTACCGTTCCGATAGTATTCGGGACGGAATGGATACATTGAACCGGTATTTGGAATGGGACGATATCATGATTTGGTACCGGTATATTAGTATCGGTGCGGTCCGTGAAATCTTTTTTAAGAAAATGGTAATACAAATTTGAATAAATTGCATTGTTTTTTTAAAATTTTTTTTTGTCATTTTTTAATACTTTTATTAGCATTTCTTTTTTGTTTATTTAATTTTTTAAAATTACAAACTTAATTCATCAACTTCAAATAATATAAACCTAAAAACTTTAAAATTTATAAATTTAACAAATTACAAACTTAAGTTACTTAAATTACAAGTTATAATTTATAACTTATAAACTTCAAAAGATTCAAATCTTGAAAACCTATAACATAAACTCAAAAACTTTTTTCTAAAAAAAAAAACTTTATTAAACTTAACTTACAAACTTATAAGTAAAAATTAAAATAAACTTAAGTAAAATTACAAATAAACATTATAAATTTCAAACCTGAAATACTTTATAAACTATTAAACTTAGAAAAATAAAAAAAATATTCAAATTTTCGTAATTCAAAATAACTCAAAAAAAATTCTTATTATTTGAAATAGTTATATGTGTCATCGTGTTTATCCCATCCTGTTCCATTTCGGTCCATCCCGGTTCTATTCCGGTATATAGTGGGACGGGATGGAATCGAATTCCCATCCCGATAATTCCGGTCCGATTCATCTCGGTACCGATCAAAAACCTAGTCAAACCATGCCGGTCCGGTACCGGTTCATTCCGGTCCGATGGTCCCATTCCGTCCGGTGCCCAGTCTTATATTTATGAGTAACCTTTGGGTAATTGGGTTATATACAAGTGTAAAGGCGGTAAATGTAAACCAAAATTTAAACGAAATGCGATTAAAAAAGTTCCTTATATGTCAAAATCAGTTATTAACATACAAATGTGATTGGGCCTGGACCCAAACAAGTCCGGCCCATTAAAACAGTTTCTTAGGCTTCCTCAGCTTTGCCACTTCACTTGTAGCCCTGCCGCAAAATCTGCGCGTGACCGGTAAGTTTTTTTTTTTTTTAATGTGTGTTCTTTATTTGATAGTTGATAGTTGGATTTTGAAATTGTGATTGGTCACCCTGAAAATAAATTAAATTGAGCAAGGATAGAAGAAGTTTTAGCTTTGATTGATGGTTTTCTGACTGTCTGTGAAATGAGTTTCTGTTTATTTGTAGAATAAGCATTTAAACATGAATTAGTCTAGTTGCACGAAAGCTGAAACGGAAAAAAAAGCATTGAGGAATTGTGTAATATTATACTGGGAAATTCTTCGAGTGTGTACTACAGCTTAGGCTATGCAAAGGTAAATCTTGTTTCATAAAGTTTGTCCTTTTAGTTGGTTTTTGAGTTGAAATTGATGATTTATGACTTTTTGTGATTGGGTTTCTGTTTCTTAGAACACGGAATATAGCTTATGCTATTCAATGGTAAATCTTGTTTCATAAAGTTTGTGTCTTTTAGTTAGTTTTTGAGCTTCCATTGATGGTTTTGGATTTTTTTTGAATTCTTATGGACTGGAGGTCTGTTTCTTAATAGTTGGCATTTGTACATTGAGGAATTGTGTGATATTATACTAAAAAATCATTGAATATGGACTAGAGCTTATGCTATGCAATGGTAAATCTTGTTTCATGAAGTTTGTGCATTTTAGTTGGTTTTTGAGCTTCCATTGATGGTTTTGGATTTTCTATGTTGGGTTTCTGTTTCTCGGTAGTTGGCATTTGAAATTGGAAGTTGTGATATTATAGTTGAAAATTCTTTGTACATCAGTGTACAAACTCTATTCCCGATCAGTTGGTGCTTCAAACATGTTAGAATATTGATTCTTCTATATGCTTACAAGTTATTCCTCCAAACTATAGCCTCATTTTGGGTTAAATGTGTTCAGGTTCTTTTTCCTTTCAGTAGATAAACATATGGGTTGTTCAGCCATTGCCATAGTTCAAGCTCATCAACAAAAAGGATAGATGCAAAAAGGCGAGGGAGCCAGTATAATATAGTGGCGTCTAAAAGTCCAGATGTTGAGTAACGTGTGCATTAACCAGCTATCTGTTGAGAGTGTTAGCTTGCCGCAAACAGCAAAGATGATTGATGCTTTCTCGCTCGTCTAAACTGCATATGCTTCTTAGTTTTGGACTCAGAGCACGGGCCAACAGCAAAGTATATATAACTCAGTGTGTTTATTTTCAAGTGAATATCAATCTGCAGCCTCTCGCAAGATCTGAAAAGCGACAGTCGAACAGCACAGAAACACATACAGTCGTTGATGGCAATGATCGCCAGGAGAAGCAAGAGCTCTGTACATCTCTTGCATGAAGTCCTCTTTTCCGACCACCCTCTTCCCTGCTCATACACCCAGCGGCATACCTATGTAGATGTGTACATGAAATGGAAGAAAGACTCTTTTTTTGACTCCATTGATACTATTCACAGATCAGTTCAACTCAAGCCTTTAATTGCTCTTAAGAACTGCATAGTCTCCTCTTCACCTAATGATTATTGCATCCCCATTTCTGCTATTTCGAAAAAAGGCTTAGAGTTAGGGATACCCATTAAGGTTGCCAGGTTCTTAAGGCTGTATCCATCTGTTTTTGAGGAGTTTACTGGCCCTAACTACAATTTGCCTTGGTTTAAGTTGACCCAGAGGGCTATTGAGCTTGATAGACAGGAGAGAGAGGTCTACTTAAAATTTAAGGATGATATCATTTTGAGGCTGAAGAAGTTGATACTGATGAGTGGCAGGGAACAGATGCTTCCTCTAAAGATAATTCAGGGTCTGCAATGGTATTTGGGGTTACCCGACGAATTCTTAAGGAAACCGGAAGACAATCTTGATGGGTGTTTCAGAGTTGTGGAAATAGAAGATGGATTGAAAGGGCTGGCTGTTAATGGTGATGGAAGTGAAAGGTTTTTATCAGTGATGCAGATGAATGCGATGAAGAGGGGAGTGTATAGTGGTGTGGAGGGTGAGGCAATAGAATTTCCACTGTATCCATCAAAGGGATTGAGGCTTAAAAGAAAAATTGCAGACTGGTTTGATGAGTTTCAGAAGTTTCCATATGTTTCACCCTATGAGGATTTTTCAGATTTGGATCCAAATAGTGATATAGCAGAAAAACGAGTGGTGGGTGTGCTTCATGAATTGCTTAGTTTGTTTGTCGAGCATGCTGCAGAAAGGAAGAGGCTTTTGTGTCTTAGGAAATACTTGGGGTTGCCGCAAAAAGTTCACAAGGCATTCGAGAGGCATCCTCATATCTTCAATTTGTCATTGATGAACAAGACTTGCACCGCAATACTAAAAGAAGCTTACTGTGATAGAGGGGCTATTGAGGAACATCCATTAGCAAAAGTTAGAAAAAGGTACATCAAATTGATGAAGGAGTCGGAGGGTATACTGAAACGTAAAAGGTTTAACAACAGGCCAATTGATCAGGGTGACTCGAATATCAAGGACTTGGATTGTACAGATGATGAGGATAAGAAATTTACAACTTAACTCTGCTCTTTATGCTTGTGCCACTATAATCAGGTGCAGGATTTAAAAGAAATTATAAACGAGAAGGAAAAGAAAATTGAAAGAACTGTTCAAGCAGGATTTGTAGGCATTTGGAATGAAATGAAAAGACTGTTTGATCTGTATAGCTTCAGAGGTGGATGTTTGTCTCATTTATGCTGCAGTTCTTTCATCCATTAAGGGCGATTTCAGTATGAAGGGGTTGGCCACAGTCATGCGAAGGAATAGTCATACTATTAAGTATTACCAATGGAGCCTCAAAGTCTTGATCAACGGTATATGATTAGCTTACATGATGTATTATTAGCTGACTGATGCCCCCCTCTCATGTCTTCTATATATGACATGCTTGACACTTTTATGTAACAATGTTGGATAGTTTTATGTCGTTTTTCCTCGACATATAATTGCTATTCCTTGTGATCTATCTTAACTTTTTTCTTAGTTTCATGCTTTCCTTTGTTGTTTCTTCATGTGTAGCCACCTGACTATGGCATTGCTTGCTGCTCGGTTTTCTCAAGTTCGAAATTATTGAAGTGGGAGCATGCTCATCGAGTCTTTGCTCTTTCAAGCACCCAACACCACATGGAACTAAACTGTCCTTGTTGATGCGTTCATGTTTAGTTCCAAGAGTAGATGCTTTGTCTAGTTTTTGAGTGAACTGTGGATTGTGCATATTTAATCTTTGCTTGTTACAATCCCCTATCAGGAACCTCCTGTGACTATTTGGTGTAGTTCAAAACAGAGAAGCCCCCATTGCGGACTGCAGAAACTATGATGGATGGCTTTCGGGATTGAGAGGAAGTCTTTCTTACCGGAGGATAGAAGAATATGCACGAACACTTCGGCATCATTGAAAGCAGCAGCACAGAGCTGGCATTATAAGGAAACTACTTAAAGAATTCTTGCAAATAAGCATAGATCAATATATGTAACACCCCGTTATTTGAAAGAACAAGAATTAGAAAGAAACCGTTTTTGGATATAATCAAATCTGGAAATTTGACAAAATTAAGTTAACTATGAGTTTTAGGTCAACTTCGAACGACCATAACTCCTAGCTCAGGATGAGTTAGGTGTGCTACAAGATACCGTAGGAAAGATCTTTGAATTATCTTTCCAACGCCACCGAGTTTGCCCATTTTCGAGTTTGTATGAGGGAGATATGCCCATTTGAAGTTGGGCTGTCTAGATAAGGAAAGTCAAAACCGGATTTTTGAAGGGTACTTTGGTCTTTTCACTACCCAATTAATTAAATTCGTTTTTGGCAATTAAGTTGGGGTCTAAACTGATTTGGTTTAGTTTACGCTATTTGAAATTAAGTTAGGGTTTTGAGAGAAGAGAAAAGAAGAGGAGAAAAGAGAAGGAGAAGCAAGGAAATCACTAAGTTCTTGAAGAATTGCTTGTGGATTTTGTCAAGGGGTGATCCCTACGAGGTATGTGAGATCACATAGCGTTGGGTTAGTTCACCCACGCACCAATCATGATTTATTTCAGCGAATTTAGATTCTTGAAGGTTTAGAAATTGAGTTCTTGATGGATTTGTTTGAAGTTTCTATTGGGTTCTTGATTGTTGGAGTTGTTGAGGAGTTCTTGATTTTGATTCAGGAAATTAGGTATCGTTTTGAGTAGATTCTTGCATATTTTGATTATGTAGTCGAATCTAAGTGTTTGGGGAAAGACCCAATTGAGTTTAGAGGTTTTAGAGCTGAAAAACGAGCAAGAAAAATCGTCAAATACCTGGGGAGGGGTGGGGCACCGCGCCACTCAGAGCGCCCCACAAAGTTCTCTGAAGTTGGGCCTCTAGGGAGCCGCGCCAGCCAGAGCGCCCCAACTTCAGTTCTGAAGTTTTGGGTCTGGCGCCCCGCACCACTCAGAGCGCCAGGGACGCCAGGTCTTCTACTTCTTCCCACTTCTTCCCGTACTAGTTCTCTTGAAACGTACCTATGTTTCCTAGTTGATTTCTACACTCTAAGGTACGTTTAAACAACATGAAATCATCCATAACATGAGATCATGAGCCTTGAATCCATAATTCAATTCAAGGAAAGTTAAGAGTCAAGTCAAGAGAAGTTCATAGAGTTTCCAAAAGTCTTTTACAAACGTTTTAACTTTGTTTTAAGACTTAAGTTTTGAGTTGAGTAAAGAGTAAAGATTCAAGTTCATTTTCTTCAAAAGAGTATATTGGGACTATGTATTCTCAAAGAGTAAATGTTTTCACATTTAAACAAGAAAGAAAACACCGATTTCCAACAGAGCCTTTGAGTTAGTTTTTCAGTCAAGAGTAAATGCTTTCACAATTAGGCAAGAGAGAAAACTTTGATTTCCAAAAGAGCCTTTGAGCTAAGTTTTTGAGCAATTATCTCAAACCACAGAAAGAAGTTATGCTTTTAAACATATGAGCTAGTATATTTTGGGAGTAGTATTGAGCACCGATATGGGAGAGAGTTCAGACAACTCATAGCCCCCATAAACCATGTAGCCATCATGGGTCGAAAAGAGTCATACTTTTTAGATGATTCCTTAGTGCTTTTTAGCATAGACTAGTGGATCCACTTAGTAGTTAGGTTCTATGCCCTTGGCAAGGTATAGGACGGCCCTGGCAACGTGAGGCAAAACGTTGTATCATCACATAGCTCTTAAGTGATGGTTGTCGGTTAGAGAAACTCCCACAGTTATTTATATTTTTATATACAAACAGAGTTTATATTGTATCTTTGCATACATACAGAGTAATTATTGTATTTCTAAATACACAGAGTTGTTATCCATGTTTTAAAACCTTTTCTTTATATTGCATCCATATTATTGCTTTATATTGAAATGAGTTAAGTTGAGTTGAGCCAGGTATGTTCTTTCAGTTTCTTTCAAGCTTATGTCTTGTTTTAGTATTTCCCCTCGCATGCTCATACATTCAATGTACTGACGCCATTTGGCCTGTATCATTTTTATGATGCAGATGCAGGTAACCAGGATCAGCACCCAGCGCATCGTTGATTCTAGTTGAGCTCCAGAGTTGTTGGTGAGCCTCCTTGCTTCCGGAGGATCCCTTTTATTGCTTTCAGTATGTTTAGTTCATTAGGATGTCGTGGGTCTTGTCCCGATGTCCATCTCAGTTGTTAGAGGCTTCGTAGACAGTCAGATGTAGTTCTTTAGTCTTTTCATTTCATTCTATTATGTTGAGACTTGAGTTGCCACTTTGGCCAATGGATGTTATTTTAATACATTCTCAGATATCTTTGAGCTTTCAATTTACTTTTAAAGTACAATTATGATTGAGTTAAGTCTTCCGCTGAGTAAGTAAGCCAGGCCAAGGGTTCGCTTGGGACCAGCAATGGTTCTCGAGTGCCAGTCCCACCCAGGGTGTAGGTTCGGGGCGTGACAATATATGTAATGAAGTGCATTACAACCAAGATGTAAAATTTTGTGGAATTTTTGGATTCCCTACATGTTTAAGGGAACATAAAGTCCTCTTTTTCTGTACATTTTTGGCACCTTGTTGGTGCAATCAATGAATTTATACCAGTAATGAATAAAATTGTGATTATTATGATTCTCAGTATTTCAAGCATGCATGCTGACAATTTTTTAGATTTTTTATCGAGAAGTTGTTGAGTTATCATGAAATTTTCATGTTGAGCCTAATTTGTTGTCTTAAACTTGTATAAGAGTTACTTCTTACACTGGGTGAGTAGTGACGCCTCAATCCCAAGAAAGTTGGAGTCGATTATGTGAATCTCCACTTTCCATTTAGGCCAATGAAGCAAAATAGTGACTGTACATTTACAGTAGCAAATTAAACCAGAAATGGTCTTTTCCGAAACACTCATCAGCTCGATGAGCATCAGCTTCATCTAAGAAATCTCAGATTTAACCAGAGATAGAAGTATAGTACACATGTATAACATCGAAAGAGGCCAGACGATCAACTGTTGTTTCCATAATCTATATACACCAGAAGCAGCAGCTGGATGAAAAACTTCTCAATATGTTGCCTAGTCCAATGGTCTTGCCCAGTAAAATACAGATTGGAGGAAGGCATCAAGACAGTATTCACGAGAACGATATAATAGTCTCAGTTTGAAACTAATGAAGGATGGATCCTTACAAAGCTAATATACTTATATCCTCTGTGTTTTATGATCTGGTTCTTTGTGTATTGTGGTTGTATATAGGTTGGCATCGTATGCTTCAATTGTTCAGTTATGGATACCAGTTATTTAATGATACAAACATTTCAGATTAAAATTCTTTTATTTGTTAACGTCTGTGTATACTCAACCATCCCTAGACTCTACTTGTGGGGTATGTTGTTGTAATTGCCTCAGGTTGCGTATAACTCTTTTACATATATAAACAGAGAGGGAACAAGTTTAAATCAATCAAAAAGAGAAGCCAAAACATAAGCAATTAGTATACATCAAAATCTTTTTCTTTTGAATAAAGAGAGGAACAAAAGTTGAGAGTTTAGTTGTCTCATAATATACATGACACATAAATCAAAACTATGTATATTTTTCTAACAATAGACTAGTATCAACTGCATACAAATTAGATCATCCCAGTAACGACGAGAAGCTTTGGCCGCTGTTTAAAAAATCATCAACAGAAGTATATTGAGTTGCAGTGATGTTCATCATCTCATTAGTCAATGTTGATGGATCATTAGAGTCTTCTAATAGCAATGACTGAATACTTTGCAATGGCTTCACCATCTGTTGAGGAAGTTGATCACCATATCCAGATTCATTAGGCCCCTGGGGTTGTGTATCATCATCGTTTCCACGGGCAGTTGTTGTAGGCATATGATTTACTGATTCATCAGTGTAGATAGGCCCCTGGGGTTGTGTATCGTCGT
>JAJONR010011554.1:0-13037 GCA_029582245.1 Solanum etuberosum | reverse complement strand
AAACAATTATAAACGTTAAATATTAATATATAGCTATATATAAATGGGATTTAATAGAAAAAAATACATATATAAGTGGGGAATTTACTTGCCCAAAAGAATGAGAGCAAGTAGAGGAACTGAGACTTCATTGAGAAATTTTAGAATTGCTAAAAGGCTTTGAAAATATGGATGGAAAAAGAACATAAAATATCCTTTATTTATAGGCACAACACAAACTTAGGGTAAATAAAATTAGATTTTAGTAATCTCCATACATATTAGACATATGTTGCATGTGACATCAAAATAGTACAAAATACATCTTCGGTCATGCTTTTGCTAAGACTATTTTCTTTATTGTTTTCTATAAAAAAATGATTTTAGTGATCTCCATACATATTAGACATGAATGTTGCATGTGGCATCAAAATAGTACGAAATACATCTTTGGTCATGCTTTTGTTAGAACTGTTTTCTTTATTTTTTTCTATAAAGATTAAATTTTAGTAATCTTCATACATATTAGGCATGTATGTTGCATGTGACATCAAAATAGTACGTAATACATCTTTGGTCATGCTTTTGCTAAGACTATTTTCTTTACTTATTCTATAAAGGCTTAAGTCATCTACGGCCCCTTAAAGTTGTCCGCATAATTCGTTTAAACACCTCAACTAAGGCTTGTACCTATTGAACACCTTTATTGTTCAAAATGTGTATCTATTGAACACTTTTCGCTGACATGACAAAAAAAATGGAACACACAAACACTGCAGCGCGTGAAAGGGGAAGTTTTTAGCTAACTTTTTTAAAATCTCTTTCTTCTTTAGCCATAACCCTTTTTCCAACACCACCCATTTCCGGTGACGTCGCCGCCATCCACCTTTCTCTCCTCTCTCTTTTCTTTAGCTATCTCTTCCTTCTCCTTACCACCATTATTTTCATCTGAAACACTATAACCATCAATGGTTTTTAATATAGTTTTTTTTGCCTTTTTTCACCTTCTTTCTTAACTTTACCACCATTCATCATCATATATTAAAATCGATTATGCAGATATCTAATTAGATCTTTGGATCTGATCTTAGGTCATTTTTTTTATCAATATGACGACTATGTTGTTTATTGGATAAATTTATTAGATGGAATATATTGAGTTTAATCATGTATGCGAAGTTTAGAGTTCATTTCTCTATTTTCAAATTTAGTTTTTTTTTTAAAAAAAATATTGTCTGAGAAAGCTAATGATTTGATCATTTTTTAAACTAATATAATTTTTTGTTATATTTCCAAACAAAAGAAAAATCAAATTTAAGAACGATAGTTTCTGGTGATTTTTTTTTTTCAATAAGGTTCGATCTCGACATAAACTTATGTCAATGTAATCCAACAATAAACATTCACATTAATTAAATAAAATTGATAGTTAAAAAAAATGAAGAGTTCTTCAAATCCAAGAAATATCAATCATGTAATTCAGAAAAATATTTCAGATAACACCATTTTTTTCGGCCATTGTGATAGGAATTCATAATTTTTTGGCGAAACATTATTCATGTTCCTCGTACAAAAACCAGATGGAGAGAAGAAGATTACAATTGAAAAATAGATTGAGGAAGGAATTGTGTGTTGGGGATGTTACAGTTTGGAACTGGAGAGAAAAATGAGGGCTTGCCGTGGGTGGGTTTTTCTAGAAAATTCTTTTTAAATTTTTTTAGTTAGTTAAATAGATTAAAATATTTTTTTTTTTTTATAATTTCATTTTTAAATAATTTTTTTAACTCCAATGCCACGTGTCATCATTTAATTCATCAATTTTCCATGTCATTGCCACGTCACTGCGAGTGTAGTACACACATCTCATGTTTTTGGTTGATTGTCAAAAAAATGTCAAATAGGTATCAATTTTAAGGGGTATAGGTGTTCAATAGGTACAAACTTTAGTTGAGGTGTTTAAACGAATTATGCTGACAACTTTAAGGGGTCGCAGATGACTTAAGCCTTTTATAAAAAAAATGATTTTAGTGATCTCCATACATATTAGACATGAATGTTGCATGTGGCATCAAAATAGTAAGAAATACATCTTTGGTCATGGTTTTGTTAGAACTGTTTTCTTTATTATTTTTATAAAGATTAAATTTTAGTGATCTCCATACATATTAAGCATGAATGTTGCATGTGATATCAAAATAGTACGGAATACATCTTTGGTCATGCTTTTGCTAAGACTATTTTCTTCTTTGGTCATGCTTTTGCTAAGACTATTTTCTTTATTTTTTCTGTGAGGATTAGATTTTAGAAACCGACATGACAATACTGACCACATGATGAGGTGGTTTATATATATATAAAATGCCTACAAACCTTGTTAAGTCTTTTTTTGGCAGGACCTGAACATCGGTAAGACGCACCGACACTAAATCCTGGATGGGAGAACCAACCATCTTCTATATGGAACCAACTAAATAACTAAAAGTAATAATAGTTCATCAATTTAAAGTCAATAATTCATATATAAAATCATTAACATGAAAAACATTGTGGAATTTAATCCCCTAGAATCTGAAAGTAGAGTACCAAAGCATTTACATAGTCTAGAATACGAGGATGCAACTCCAAAACAAATGAAATTTGAGTCCGGACATGGACTAGAGGAACTAGACGAATTCATGGTAGCCCTAAAGAAGCTGTCACGCTCTGAGCCTACACCCTGGACGTGGCCGACACTCGAGAATCATTGCTTGTCCCCAAGCGAATCCTTGGCCTGGATAACTATAGACATAAGACTCAATATGATATGTGGAAGCCTTAGATAGATGAGCATTTGAATCATTTAAATAAAAGCTTTGAAACAGTCATAAATACTTAACACAAATAAGTTCCAATAAAATCATCGGGAGAAAGACATGAAAAAAACATCTAACTCTGCCTATCTATGGAGCCTCTATTGTTCAAGATAGGTATCAGGACAAGACCCACGACACCTCAATACTACTAAACAAAATAATAAAATGGAGTCCTCCGGAAGCAAGGAGGTCTCACCAAGAGCTATTAAGAAGTGTGAAGTGATCTCAACGAAGCGCCTGTTGATGATCCCAAACACCTGTATCTGCATCATAAAAAAGATGCAGGTTGAATGACATCAGTACATTGAATGTACGAGTATGTAGTATGACTGAATAAACAAATAACTGAACTGAAGGACTGAAAGCAACTCAACTAAATCAATACATGAATATGGAGTGAAAACCATTTAAGCTTTACAATAAGAAATGCAATATGAGCAATATGAAAATAGTATACTTTACTTTGTGGGGAGTTTCACTAACCGACAACAATTACTATGAGCCTAGCAATGATACAACGTTTCACCCACGTTGCAAGGGCCATCCTATACCTTGCCGGGATACATGATGCTACTGTAACTATGGATCCATCTAATAGGCCTTCTCAGAGGCAGTGAGGAGTCACACGATAAATTGGTGCGATCTTATCCTACGCTGGCTATGTAGTTTTATAGGACTTGAGTTAAAAATAAACTCTTATCCAATTTGGTGCTCGATACTACTCCCAAAATATTCAATATCCTTTATGCTCAATCACCCTTTACAAAAAAAGGGACTATTACTTTACTTTACTTTTTCACTTTACTCAATCACCCTTTACAAAGAAAGGAACTATTACTTTACTGAAGTACTTTTCAAAAACATCAATCATACTCTTTCTTTTTCTCAGCGGTTAAATAGTACATATGAAATCATTTGATTCTTCCTTTAAAGACTCTATTCAAAACTCGCATTTAAAATGTATACTCATGGACTTATCTTTCAAGTCCAAGATCGATATATAAGAACTGAAAACTCTTTATACTTTTCTGATAATAATGCTCTCTTTTTCAATATAAAAAAATAATACATTCGGAACCATTTAAGTTTCCTTAAACACTTTTTCAAAATAATGCTTTGAAACTTTTCTCTTAAACTCGCTATAGTGGTGCCGCCGCAGCGAAATTACCCTCTATAGAGGGAATTAATTTGACTGCGGTAGCGGCGTATAACTTGCTATAGTGGATGATACAGGAAAGAAACTCGAAAATCCTCCCAAACTTGTCCATTTCGCAACACACCTTCAAACCTTGACGTTTCAGACCTATACCTTCACGCCAAGTTCGATATCGGGAGTTCTACTAACCCGATTTATGTTCCAAAAAGTCCTACAGACTCCTTAACATCTTAGCTAAAACGTAAACCAACTCTACATAGATGTTTTACCCAATTCTTTTCCCGAATTGCCCTAGACTTCATCTTCACTCAGATTTCACCCAAACATAGCCTAGCCTGAAATTTTCAACTTACTACCCCAGAAGTTCTCACCCAATTCCTTTTACGATTAGTTCACCCTTAACGACATGAAGAGTCGTGACATTTTTATTTTTTGCAATCTCATGAGGTCGGTGTACAATTGAAATAGATTTTTAGGTCAATTTTTCAATAAAACTGATCTTGTGGGATTATTTTTAAGTTGGTTTTAATAGTTAATGTATCTCGAAAATCAAAGAATGAAAAAGGAAATGCCCTATCCAACTATAACAACCGAGGAAACATGAATTTTTTCTATTATAGATACAACAATTCAATTTGTAATTATTTCGGGTTTTCATATCAAAATGATAATCTCCAAATCCCTCAATAGCCAACTACAAAAAGTGAAAGCATTGATCTTCTTCAATGTCATGATGAGTTGACATAACATAAATTTTTAAGATTGATTTTAAATTATAAATTTCATAAATCTTTATTGTATTTTTAGTTTTAAACCCGTCTTTACATAAATTAAAACCAAAAAAGTATTAAAAAAAGCAAGAGGTATGGAAGTACAAATGATCGATCAATGAAATCCATAATGCAGATCACGAAAAAAATACCATGAAGCCAGATATAGTTGCATAGTACCCAAATTCTTAGGATTAAGTTTAATTATAAAATAGCCTAATTAATGGCCTCTTTAGAAGGGAAAATAACAATTTCATCACTTGGAAGGAAATGACAAACAGGAGTAGTTCCAGGCTTAACATTGAGCATTACAAAAGGTAATCCCATTGGTGTCCAAAAAGATGTATCTTGGTGGCATACTGATAGTGCTTTAACTTTTGTTCCATCAACACCTATCATAGATACCATGAATGTCTTCATTCTTCCTCCAACATGACAATAATGCACAGCGTACGCATAGTTAACTTTGTGGCATACCATGTTATTTCCATCCGCTATTTCTTCAACGTTTTCCATGGTGTATTTCTGAAATATTTGACTACTTTCCCCTTCTACCTCCGTTGTAATTGCTTGGATATTGTTTGTTCCTAGCTCGGATAACATGAAATCTACCATTGACTCCAATGAGGTTGCACAAAATTTCTTCTCTTTATGGAGATCTGGCTCTTCACATAAATTGATTGTTTCCTTGATTATTTGAGCATCCTTTGACTTAATATCGATTGAGAAATAATTTAAAATTTCAGGGATTTTTTTCGATGAGAAGGGAATGGTTGATTGCCGAGGCAAAAATGGTGCATCATTTTTATGTTTGAAAGAGGGAAAGTTGATGATATTTCCTTTCTTCAAGTCATTTTCGAAGAAGTAAGGCTTGTAAAGAAAATTATTGTCATCGTCTTTCAGATCATGAATCTCTTCCTCTGTAGCAGCATGATGCCAAGGCACCAGTCCAGAATCAATGTTACCACGGTATACTTTCTGATCGTCTTTCAATTCATGAATCTCTTCCTCTGTAGCAGCATGATGCCAAGGGACCAGTCCAGAATCAATGTTACCGCGGTATACTTTCTGACCGTCTTTCATTTCATGAATCTCTTCCTCGGTAGCAGCATGATGCCAAGGCACCAGTCCAGAATCGATGTTACCGCGGTATACTTTCTGATTACTGTTGAAATTATGATCTACAAATTACACTCTCATGAGTAAAAGGTCAAATTGGCTTACTTAGCAAACAGAGCAATATACTATTTAGAGAAGTAATTTTATGTCATATATATAAAATTAAACAGATTCGTAATGTTAAAACAAAATGCGTGGGGTTGAAGAAAAACCTGTGTGGGGAAGAAAATCTTTAATCACTTTAGGAATCTGCGTGTTGGGCAATTTTACTTTCCAATAAACTTCTGGAGATATGGCTGCATGACTTACTACGAATGCAAGCTATATATATATAATGTATACGTCAGATATATCAGTATATAACTATATATGTGAGATATAATAGAGGAAAAAACACATATATAAGTGGGAATTTACTCACCCAAGAGAATGAGATCAAGTAAAGGAACTGAGACTTCATTAACAAATTTTAGAATCGCTAGAAGGCTTTGAAATTTTAGATGGAATGAGAACAGAAAATATCCTATATATATAGGTACAAAATTAGATTTTAGTGGTCTTCATATATCTTAGGCATGAATGTAACATGTGACATCAAAAAGGTCATCAAATATACGTTTGATCATGCTTTTGATAAAATTACTTTTTTAATTTTTCTATAAGAAATAGATTTTAGTGATTTTCATATATTTTAAGCATGAATGTTACATGTGACATCAAAAAGGTCATGAAATATATGTTTGGTCATGCTTTTGATAAGCTTACTTTTTTGCTTTTACTATAAAAACTAAATTTTAGTGATCTACATAGGCATGAATAGGAGTTTCAAATTAGCGGGTTGGATTGGAATTGGAGATATTAAAATTGGTTGAAATAGATATTGAGTTGGGTCTTGACCCGCCCAAGTTTACTTTGAGCTCAAATGAGTTGGGCTCAAATGGATTTAAAAACGGGTTGGGTCTTGACCCATCCAATTTGACCCGCTTAATCTCAATAATTTTAATATATTGTTATTTAACTTTTATAACCATAATTTAAATTTAAACTCAAGATTATTTTTTTAAAAAAGTTAAAATTGATAGATAAATCTTAAAAGATATAAAATATATAGTAATTCATACATTTAATATAGGAACATACATTACATCAATGCAAATAAAGAGTCTTAAAACGGGTTGAAATTGGAGATTAAATTGAGCTCAATTGAGGATTCTCTTAAAATGGGTTAAGACTTGAATGAGTTGAAATTGAACCCAATTAAAATTATCTTGAGCCCAACCCTTAAAATTCTGGACGGATTACCTATAGTTAGACTCATTTTTGACACCTAATGTTACATGTGACCCAATTACACATGCTTTTGATAAGATTTTTTTTCTTCTAAAAGAATGTAGATTTTAGTGAACATTAAAAAATTGAAGTGCTTGACCAAATTTTTAGGATAAAAATAAGTGTTTTTGAAAATTTTAAAAAGTTATTTTTTCAGAACTTGCAATATTCATAGAGTTCCTTTAACTACAATTTTCAACCAATATGCTAACAAGTTTTCCAAAGTGATATTGCAAGAATCTAATTGAATTAAAATTAATGATATTGTTAATTTTTTTAGAAAAATGTTATGTCACTGCGGTAGAAAGTGGTCCCCTGATTGTGGCCCTACGCATCGCAAATCGAAGTAGTCAAACTCTAACTACAAATACCTAACACTAAAGTACAGTTCTTTTTTTGAAGGAGAACCCAATAAATAGTTTGATTTAGAGATACACTAAAGCCTGCATAATAGCAAGGCAGGGAAAAAGGGTAGTTCTATGTCCCTTTCAAAGCTCTGTTGTTAGAAACATACATCTTAATGTCTCAACTCCTCAGATAATGTACATTAGAAACCATGATAAACTTTATAAAGCATCATACTTGGATGGTGCGTAGGGATTTGAGACGGCATTTTGCACAACTTCTAAGGCAGTAGAGAAGAACTTTTGAAACTAAATCAACAGAAGAAAGTATTGGATAAAAGATAGTGGGTAGTGTAGAGGGAGATCGGGTGAAGGGGTTTATATCCTTGTTGACTTGTTGTTGTTGAAGGCAAAGTAGTGTAGATACGTTTGAGAGTGTGGAAAGCACAAAATTTGATTTAAAGATGATTCCTGGTTTGTGGTGGCGTCACATTATCGAGTTGAGAATTCTCTTATATATATAAAGATATAAGAGAAGATAAAATAAGCGAATTATTTTGAACACATATAGTTCAAGTTAATCCAACGAAAAGGTTGGCTCAATTTGACGAATCATTTTGCATGTACAATTAAATCTCAAAAATATTTTACAAGGTTTTAATAGATATATGAAATCCATAATGCAGATGAGACAAAAAAATACCATGAAGTCAGAATCATTTCCATAGTTATAATGATCTCATACAAATAATAGCCTAATTCGTGGCCTTTTTAGGAGGGAAAATGACAATTTGATCATTTGGAAGGAAATGACAAATAGGGGTAGTTCCAGGCTTAACATTGAGCACTACAAAAGGCAATCCCTTTGGGGTCCAAAAAGATGTATCTTGGTGGCATACTGATAGTGCTTTAACTTTTGTTCTATCAACACCTATCATAGATACCATGAATGTCTTGGTTCTTCCTCTAACATGACAATAATGCACAACGTATGGGTAGTTTACTTTGTGGCATACCATGTTATTTCCATCCGCTATTTCTTCAACTTTTTAATTCCATGGTGTATTTCTGAAATATTTTACTACTTTCCCCTTCTACCTCTGTTGTAATTGCTTGGATATTGTTTATTCTTAGCTCCGATAACATGAAATCTCCCATCGACTCTAATGAGGTTGCACAAAATTTCTTCTCTTTGTGGTGATCTGGCTCTTCACATATATCGATTGTTTCCTTGATTGTTTGAGCATCCTTTGAATTACTATCGATTGAGAAATGATTTAGAATTTCTGGAATTTTTTTCGATGAGAAGGGAATGGTTGATTGGTGAGGCAAAAATGGTGCATCATTTTTATAATTGAAAGAGGGAAAGTTGATGATATTTCCTTTCTTCAAGTCATTTTCGAAGAAGTAAGGTTTTTAAAGAAAATTATTGTCATCATCTTTCAACTCACGAATCTCTCTCTGTAGCAGCATGATGCCAAGGCCACAGTCCAAAATCAAAGTTACCGAGATAGACTTTCTGACTACTATTGGAATTATGATCTACAAAATCAAATTGACAAACAC
Organism: Solanum etuberosum; assembly: GCA_029582245.1. Lineage (NCBI taxonomy): Eukaryota > Viridiplantae > Streptophyta > Magnoliopsida > Solanales > Solanaceae > Solanum > Solanum etuberosum. The sequence continues at coordinate 3,922 of JAJONR010011554.1, read as the reverse complement.
ATTAGGTAGTTATAATAAGTATGACTTCCATCCAAAAGTGATGGAAGTAATTTTCTTATTTTGAAAATATTTTTCATAAAAATGACTTATGTTATATCAGTTATAAAAAAATATTTTTTTTCATGAAAAATAATATTTTTTCTGGAGAAGTCATTTTATGTCGTATATACAAATTTAGCAAACTTATAATAAATCTGTGTGGGGAAGAACATCTTTGATCACTTTAGGTATCTGAGTGTTGGGCAATTTTATTTTCCAATAAACTTCCGGAGATATCACTGCATGAATTACAACAAAAGCAAGTTACATATAAACAAAAATAAATAATTAAATTTTCAATCAATATAATTTATCATGTAATTAAACAATAAGTAGAATATTAATTGATGTTTTTCCAATTATGACTATTTTGATTTGTCAAAGAAAATAATTATAGAGAAAGTATACAACGATATATGTGGGATGTAATAGAGAAATATAATTTTCTTACCCAAAATAACGAGAGCAAATAGAGGAACTGAGACTTCATTGAGAAATTTTAGAATTGTTAAAAGACTTTTGATATTTGGAAAGAAAGAAAACAGAAAATATCCTTTATTTATAGGCACAACACCAGCTTAGTGCAAATATAATTAGATTTTAGTGAAGTTCACATGAATGTTGTATCTGGCATCAAAATAGCTATGAAATACATGCTTGGTCATGCTTTTGATAAAACTCTTTTTTTGTTTTTTTTTTCTCTATAAGGATTAGACTTTATTAAAATAGTGTTAAAATATTTACTGCCTCCATCCTATTTATATGAGTTAGTTTGACTTGATACAGAGTTTTGAAACTTGTGGTGTAAAATATGTGATAAATATTTGTATGACTATAAATAATTTTCTTAAGGTAAAATGAGTATTTTAAAATTAAATTGTTACTTAATATAGAAATGTGTCATTCTTTTTGGAAGTTACTAAAAAAATAAGTCATATAAACTGGGACACGGAGAGTATATACTATCCTATATAAGAAGTACATACGTAGGAGATGTGATGAATTAGACACCACTTTATTGACATGCCTAGGGGTGTTCACGGGTCGATTTGAATCAGTTATTGATTAAAATTAACATCAAATTAATAATATATTACGTATATATAATAATAAAAATATGTATGATTTGTCGATTTGATTAAGTTGTTTCTTTGATTTTCTCAACAAAATTAAATTAACTACTATCAATTTAAAAATATAAAACCAAATCAAAGTCAAATTAAATTGATTTTTTAAAATAAATTTAATTTGATTTTTCTATTTGAATTTAATTTTATCCGAACAATGAACACTCGTGGACATGTGTGCTAGCATCAAGGTTATTTTACACGTGCTCCACAGGTTTCAAAGTAATTATATCATGTGGACCCACTTAAATTATTATTCCACATCATTAATTTTAGAGAAAATTACGCGGATAAATAAATATATCTACTAGTTAATTAGTTAATATAAATACAGTTTAATTAAATTACCATTCATCATTAACTTACAATTATAATTACGTGGCTCACATCTAGAATTGTATAATTCGGCTCCTAATTATTTTACACGTGCACAACAGGTTTCAAAGTAATTATAACATGTGGACCCACTTAAATTATTATTCCACATCATTAATTTTAGGGAATATTACGCGGATAAATAAATATGTACTAGTTAATTAGTTAATATAGCTACAATTTGATTATATTACCATTCATCATCAACTTACAATTATAATTACGTGGCTCACATCTAGAATTTGTATAATTCGACTCCTAATTGTATAAATCCAGAATTCGTATATGCTTACCCTAACTTGTATATAATTATCCCGTCGATACATTTGATTTGTATAAGTTCTGAAAAATTCTTAATTGTATAAATACATAATTTGTATATACTCAAAACTCATCTTTGCTTTCTTAGAAAATCAGTTTAAGACAAAAATATTTGCTTTAAAAGATTCTCAATAATTATAACTCAAAATAGGTTTCATGCTGAAATATAGACATGAACAAATCAACTAAAGGATCTCAATAACAATATAAAAAACTCACTACTCAGAAATCAAGAACTCAGAACTCAACGCTATTACTCATCTCAAGAATACTCAAAATCCAGGATAAAACCCTAGATTACTCTTTTACTAAATTTAAATAGATGTAGGGTGTGAGGACGAACTCAGCCCATCACTATGATAGCCTTACATACCTGGAAGAACAAATTTCTTAGGGAAACTGAGAGATTGGCTTGAAAACCCTAACTTTCTCCTCTTGGATCCTTGCTCTAAGGCTTGGTAGTGTTAATGAACGTAAAAGGATTGATTAACACTGTTTAAACTCTTAACTAGGTGTAATAATGTCGTGGTTTAGGATTAGAAGGGATGGAAAAAGACTGAACTACCCCTCTTAAAAAGTTGACGAAAACCTTCTACGGATCTATGGTTCGTAGTTTGTTTTACGAACCGTATATCCCATCCATGGAATTCGTATTAAATTTAAGGCTCAGAATTTCATTCTACGGGTCCAAACTACGACCCGTAGATCCAATTTGTAGAATGTATATTGTATTTTAAGGCTTAAAATTTCATTCTACAAGTCCAAACAACGACCCGTAGAAGTTTCTACAGACCGTAGATTTAATTCGTAGAATTTATATTAAACTTTAAGGCTTAGAATTTCATTCTACGGGTCCAAACAACGACCCACATAAGTTTCTACGGACCGTAGATCCAATCCGTAGAATTTATATTGAATTTTAAGGCTTAAAAACTCATTCTACGGGTCTAAACTACGACCCGTAGATGGATCAGTAGGAATCGACCCCAAAATTAGACTCTCTGAATTTTTTCAATGACTTGACAGTACGGGTCGTAGTTCAATATACGACTCGTAGAAGGGTTTCGTAGTTGGTGGAGTTAGAAAGAGAACTCATAGAACTTCAATTTTATAGATTATGGGTCATCTAATTCATTATGTGCTGAGATATATGATCGTTTGAAGTTGACCTAAGTAGAATCTTATGTCAAAACTTAATTGGTAATGAAGCTTTCAACTCAACTTTGTGCTAGGGGGTCTTGTGAACTTAATTCATATCCAAATCCATCCCTCACTAAAGAAGTGAACTTTACACTTAAAGAGAAATTTAAGAATCACCCGATACGACCTTACATGCAAATAACGAACTATTTCTAACGAACTGTTTGATGTATACTGTAGCTGCAAAGAAGCAAAAGTCATTTGGGAAGCCTTGATTAAAAAGTTCACTGCCGAAGATGCTACGAAACAAAAGTTTGTGGTCGAAAGATTTTATCATTGGCAGATGAGTAACGAAAAGGATTAATGAATATCAAAAATTGTTTGAAGACTTGAAGGCCGAGGGGATCACTCTACCAGAAATTTTTTGTCACGACCGGAGTCTACACCCTGGACGTGGCCGACACTCGAGAACCATTGCTGGTCCCCAAGCGAACCCTCATCCTGGCTGACTACAAGCGGAAGACTAACTCAAGCATACAAAAACTTAAAACATAATAAAATTCATTGAAACTCAAATAAATAACTCAGAATATAATCGTATATTCAACTAGCGAAAACTAGGCAACTCAAGTCTTTAAAACATTTAACAAGATAAATGAAACAGACTTCTCAAACTCTACTGTCTATCTATGAAGCCTCTAAATGACCAAGATGGAAGTCGGGACAAGACCCACAACATCCTCACGAAACTAAAAAGTACACGAAATCCTCCGGAAGCAAGGAGGCTCACCATAGCTAACTCGAAATCCATGTGGTATCAACGAAGCTCCTGTTGATGACCCTGAATACCTGTATCTGCATCATGAAACGATGCAGGCCAAATGGCTCAGTACGTGGAATGTACGAGCATGTAAGGGAAA
>JAJONR010011553.1:0-11918 GCA_029582245.1 Solanum etuberosum | reverse complement strand
TCTCTATTTCGGTTAAGGCTAATTCCCACATTAATAATGAACTAAGGTTACTTCATGAAGTATCTCATATGTGTTCAAAGGGTTTAAATGATGATTAGATTGCATTGACCATGTTTTATGACTTATGTTTTCTAACCCTTTATATCATGTTTTAGCTTCGTCAATTGCATGTCATGAAATGTCCCCTTTTAGCATGATGTAAATGTTTTATGCATAGCTATCATACTTGGTACATTATTTTGTACTAACGCATACTCTTGCCTACATTTCTCCAAATGTATGGTCCGACAGTCAGGGTCATAAGGTTCATGGCTAGAGGTTGATTTCGAGGTTCTCGAGCTTTGGTGAGTCCTCATGCTTCGAAGATGGACTTTCATTGTTTTTAGTCTCTTTCTTATATTTCAGTTTTAGACATAATGTATGGGCTAGGCACAATTTCATTCTATTGTATTAGATAGCTATTGAGACAAGTGTATTTAGACTTTACTTTTATAAAACTATTGGACTTGAAATGTTGTCTTTACTTCTATTGTTCTATTTCTTATGTTATGAATGCTAAGTGGCTTGTATGGGGTCTCTCAGGGTCCTATACGCCATGTTACATCTAGGGTATACCCCTGGGTCGTGACAAACTTGGTATTAGAGCATAAGATTTAGAATGGTCCAAGGATGTCTCATAAGCCACGTCAAGTAGAGTCTTGTTCATGAGTGTAAAGCACGCCACATTTATGAATGAGAGGCTATAAGATATTTAGGAAAATCCACTTATTTAATTACTCTAAAGTTATGCGATTTAGTTTAACTCTATAAGGTCTCTCTCCTAATCCTTATCCGATGCAGGATATGACTACTCGAAGAGCTTATGCTAGAAGAAATGTGAGGGAGAATGAGGAACAAAAAGCTCCTCCCCAAGCTCCTCAAGTTCCGGTGGATCCTTTGACCGAGCAAGTGACTAATGAGGAGTTTAGGGCTGCTTTTCAAGTGTTGGCTCAAGCCGTGATGGCCCAATATAATAGGGAGGCTGTGGTTTCCCTGAACCTAAATGGGGGTACGACGACATCTAGAATGTGGGACTTCACTTGGACGAATCCTTCAGAGTTTCATGATTCTAAGGTTGAGGAAGATCCTCAAGAGTTCATTGATGAGCTCTACAAGGTGTTGATGATCATGGGAGTGACGCCGGTGGAAAAGGAGGAATTGGCTGCTTATCAACTAAAAGGTGTTGCTCAAACTTGGTTTAACCAATGGAAAGAAGGGAGACTGGAAGATGCGGGTCCTTTTGATTGGAAGAAGTTTAACACCGCTTTTCTTGATAGGTTCTTTCCCCTTGAGTTGAGGGAAGCAAAGGGGCTTGAGTTTATCAACCTTCGCGAAGGAAGTATGAGTGTGAAGGAATATGCTTTGAAATTCACACAATTTTTGAAATATGCTCAAACAATGGTTGCTGATTCAAGGTCAAGGATGAGTAAGTTCATTTCGGATGTGTCCAAAATGGTGGTTAAAGAGTGTCGTACCGACATTCTCATCAATTACATGGACATCTCTTGTCTCATGGTTCATCCTCAACAGATCGAAGAGGAAAAACTTAAGGAAAAGTCTAGGGAGACAAAAAGGGCTAACACTGGTGATGGTAAATTCTCTCATGCAAGGTCCGAGAGATGGACGTTATAGATTTCGACAAAGGTTTTCCGGTCAAGGTTCCTCCAATTCTCCTACTATGTTCAACAAAGATAGGGTGTCTAACCCTAAGCCTCAAGGATGGAATGGTAGTGGATCTTCATTGCATATGTCTACTTGTGCTAGGTGTTGAAAGAAGCACGAGGGTAAGTGTCTAACCGGCACGGATGGTTGCTTCAGTTGTAATAAAAGTGGGCATAAGATGAGGGATTGCCCAATGCTTATGGCTAAAGGAAGAGAGGGCAAGCAAGCTCCTCCTAGTGGTTCGATTTCCAATGCTCCCAAGCAAAACCGATTTTATGCACTTCAGACTCATGGTGAATAAGAGGGTTCTCTCGATGTGATTACCGGTATGTTGAAAGTTTTCCAACATAATGTTTATGCTTTACTTGATCCCGGTGGTACCTTGTCTTTCGTGACGCCATATGTGGCTAAGAGGTTTGATGTTCTTTTGGATGTGTTGTTAGATCCTTTTTCTGTCTCTACTCCTTTTGGTGATTCTATTGTGGCTAAGAGGATCTATAGAAAGTGTCCCGTTTCCTTGTCCCATAGAGTTACTCTTCTTGACTTGGTAGAGCTAGATATTCTAGATTTCGATGTTATCCTTGGTATGGATTGGCTGCACTCTTGTTATGCTTCTTTTGATTGTAGAACTCGTGTAGTCAACTTTCAGTTCCCGAATGATCCCATCCTAGAATGGAAGGGGGAAATTATTTGCCTAAGGGTCAATTTGTTTCCTGTCTTAAAGTTAGATAGATGATTTCTAAGGGTTGCATTTACCGTCTAGTTAGGGTGATGGATGTGGATTCTGAAACCCTTACTCTTGAGTCGGTCCCCGTTGTCAATGAGTTTCTAGAAGTGTTCCCAGATGACTTACCTGGTATTCCTCCCGTTAGGGAAATAGACGTCGGTATTGACCTTCTCCCAGATATGTAACCTATTTCTATTCCTCCTTACCGTATGGCTCCGATGCAATTAAAGGAGTTGAAAGAACAATTGAAAGATTTATTGGGTAAGGGTTTCATCCGACCGAGTATCTCTCCATGGGGTGCTCCAGTTTTGTTTGTTAGAAAGAAAGATGGTTCTCTTCGTATGTGTATTTACTATCGTCAGTTTAACAAGGTGACCATTAACAAAAAGTATCCTCTTCCAAGGATAGATGGTTTATTTGACCGACTTCAAGGAGCAAGTTACTTCTTGAAGATTGACCTTCGGTCGGGTTAGCACCAATTAAGGGTGAGAGGAGATGATATTTCGAAGATGACTTTTTGAACTCGGTATGGTCATTATGAGGTTTTGGTAATGTCGTTTGGGTTGACTAATGCTCCCGCGGCGTTTATGAATTTGATGAATAGGGTGTTTAGACAATACCTTGACATGTTTGTGATTGTGTTCATTCATGATATATTGATCTATTCGAGAAGTGATAATGAGCATATTGATCATTTGAGGTTCGTGTTGCAAGTTCTTAAGGACCAACAACTCTTTGCAAAGTTTAGCAAGTGTGAGTTTTGGCTAAGGTCCGTAGCTTTTCTTGGGCATATTGTTTCAAGTAAGGGTATTGAGGTAGATCCTAAGAAGACGGATGCGGTCAAGAGTTGGCCTAGACCTCTAACTCATTCGGATATTTGAAGTTTCTTGGGTTTATCCGGTTACTATAGATTGTTTGTTGAGGGATTCTCTTCAATTGCCTCTCCTTTGATGGCATCGACTCAAAAGAAGGCCAAGTTCATATGGTCCGAGGCATGTAAGAAGAGTTTTCAAGAATTAAAGGATAGACTCACTTCCGCTCCGGTGTTGACTTTACCGGAAGGGATCGATGATTTTGTGGTTCATTGTTATGCCTCTAGAATTGGGTTAGGGTGTGTGCTCATGCAGAATGGGAAAGTTATTGCCTATGCCTCAAGGCAACTGAAGATTCATGAGAATAATTATCCTACCCATGACCTTGAACTAGCGGCGGTTGTTTTTGCCTTAAAGATTTGGAGGCATTATTTATATGGTGTGCATGTAGATGTGTTTACCGACCACAAGAGTTTGCAATATGTGTTTAATCAGAAGGATTTAAATCTTTTCCAAAGAAGGTGGCTTGAGATATTGAAAGATTATGACATGAGTGTTCTCTATCACCCCGGAAAGGCAAATGTGGTGGCAGATGCTCTTAGTCGATTGTCAATGGGAAGTGTTGCTCATATTGAAGAAGAAAAGAAAGAGTTTGTTCGAGATGTTCATAGATTGGCCCGGTTGGGTGTTCAGTTAGTGGACTCTACCAAGGGTGGTGTTATGGTCCACAATGGTTCAGAATCGTCTATATTGGCGGATGTGAAAGCCAAGCACGGTCTTGATCAAATTTTGGTCGACTTACAAGAAGCGGTACTTAAGAAATCCGTTGGGGCTTTCTCCCAAGGGGGATATGGTATCCTTAGATATCAATGTCGTTTATGTGTTCCAAATGTTGATGATTTAAGGTAATAGATCTTGTCAGAAGCCCATAGTTTGCGGTATTTCATTCACTCGGGAGCCACCAAGATGTACCGTGATTTGCAGGAGGTTTATTAGTGGATTGGGATGAAAAGAGATATTGTGGAATTTGTGACTAAGTGTCCTAATTGTCAACAAGTGAAAGTTGAGAATCAAAAACTGGGAGGTTTGTCCCAAGACATTAGTATTCCTACTTAGAAGTGGGAAGATGTGAACATGGACTTCATTGTTGGTTTGCCTCGCACCAGGCGACAACATGACTCGATTTGGGTTATAGTAGATCGGATGATGAAATCAGCTCATTTTATTCCCGTCAAGGTTTCTTATTCTGCGGAGGACTATGCAAAGTTATACTTGAGAGAAATGGTAAGGTTACATGGAGTGCCTTTGTCCATTATTTCCGATTGTGGTACCCAATTCACTTCTCAGTTTTGGAAGTCTTTCCAAAAGGGTCTTGGTACTCGTGTTAAGCTTAGTACAGACTTTCATCCCCAAACCGATGGGCAAGGAGGGTGTACTATCCAAACATTGGAAGACATGTTGAGAGCTTGTGTGATTGATTTTAAGGGTAATTGGGATGACCATTTGCCATTGATTGAGTTTGCATATAACAATAGTTGTCACTCGAGTATTGGTATGGATCCATTTGAGGCATCGTATGGTAGGAGGTGTAGATCTCCTATAGATTGGTTTGAGGTGGGTAAAGTTTCCCTAATCGGTCCCGAGTTGGTACATGAGGCTATAGAGAAGATTTGACTTATTAGAGAGAGGTTGAAAACGGCTCAAAGTCGGCAAAAGTCATATGTCGATGTAAGAAGACGAGATCCTGAGTTTGATGTTCATGATTGAGTTTACTTGAAAATTTCACCCATGAATGGTTTAATGAGGTTTGGTTAGTTCCCGATATGTAGGCCCATATCAGATTTTGAGACGTGTTGGTAAGGTTGCTTATAAACTAGATTTTCCTAATGAGTTGGCATCGGTGCACCCGGTTTTTCATGTCTCTATGTTGAAAAAATGTGTTAGTTATCCGACATCCATAGTTCCCTTAGAAGTTTTGGGAGTTAAGGAAAATCTTTCTTATGAAGAAGTTCCGGTTGAGATTTTAGACCGGCAAGTCAAGAAATTGAGAAACAAAGAAGTTGCTTCCGTGAAAGTGTTATGGAGGAATCAGTTAGTTGATGGTGCTACTTGGGAGGCCGAGGCCGATATGATGTCCCAATATCCTCATCTCGTTCCTTCTATTCCTACTCTAGCTTGAGGTAATGAGTTCCTCATGATTTGTTCTTTGTTGTATAGTCATGTATCTTAAATTTTTCCATGATTTCCTTACTATGCATGATTTATGAAAAGTTTATTTTTTGAGAAAATGAGTCAATTTGATTAATTTCTACATGTTTATGTGCATGTGAGTATGAATTGCATGTAGACTACATGATATGATGTTGTGAGCATGTCTTTAGCTTGGAGTTGATGTTTCTTCCTCGGATATATGCATTTGAGTATGTTTTTAGCTTGGAGTTGATGTTTCCTCCTCGGATATGTGTATTGCATGCATGATGGGCTGTTAGATTTAGTTCCACCCCTCTTATGATGTTTTGAATACATCTTAGCTTGGAGTCGATAATTCCTCCTTGGTTATATGCATTTAGATGAAGTTGCATTGATAGTTGGGTTGTTAGTTCCTCCCCTAGTCTTTTCGTACTAGCTTGAATCTCATTCGAGAACGAATGATCCCAAGGGGGAGATATTGTAACACCCCGAATCCGAAAGAGGGTAAGATAGCACTTTTAAGAAGCTGTAGGTGCCAACCTACAGGAGCCACCCACGACCCGTGGATGGGACCACAAACCGGAGGTGTGGTCCGTGGATAGCACTGTCTAAAAAAGGTTATGAGGGCCTAGGACCATGGCCTAACCAACGGACCATCGGTCAGACCAAGGTCCGTGGTTGGGGCCCGTGGGTCACTAGCCCAAAAACTAGTCGCTAACACGAACGACGGTCGTGAAGGACGGCCCGTCGTCCTGTCCACGGTCCGTCGTCAGTGGTTCATCGATGGAGGATTGGCAGTTACGTTTAGCGGTAGTTTGGTCTTTTCCTAATTATTTTATCTCTACACTACGTCGTTTTACCCTTAACTAAGACCCCTTTATAAGTGTTTCTAACCCCAAAATTAGTTCATTCACTTCATTCACTAAAAATTCACCAAAAAGAAGAACTCTCAAATATTTCTCTCTCTAGAAAGCTTGAAGAAGAAGGATTCAATCTAGGATTTCAAGTCAAGTCTCAATTCCTCCATTGAAGATAAGCAATTGGCTTTGAGGTGTGATAGTTTTCATCCATGGATTCCTTCCTTTCATGGAGTTCCCAAATTCCTCAAATTTTAAAGTTAGAAATCCCCAATTGAATTAGGGTTTTCTTTAATTGTCATGAGTTCTCTTGATTATTGATTTAAATGATTGAATAATGATCTGTTATGAATGAATTGATGAAATACTATGATTTTATGATGATTTCCCCTATGAACCCATGTAATCTCCATATTTTCAAGTTATGAGCATGTGATGTGGGATTTTGAGTATGAAGGAAAAGTTTATGAAATTAGCCATGTATTGATAGAGTCACATGTATTTATGATGAAATTCATATCTAACCCATGTTTTCTAAATGTTGATGATTGAAAGTGGGTTGTGAACCTTGAAAGGTAAATTATGGAATTATGGATGTTCTTATGAAATCTATGCTAATGTTTTAAGGATGCTTGGAGAGTAAAGTATCAATGATGATGTTATTGTGTTGTTCAAAGGATTGTTCTCATATACACACGAAATCATGATGTGAACGGTTTTCTCACATAGTAAGGATTCTAAGGTTGAAAGGTCTTCTCACCTAATTGAATCAAAGATTAAGAGCTATCCTAATGAAACCTAGCTTGGATTGGTTATTGAATGATACCTTTCCATGTATAATGACTTAGTTTGGATTGACAAGATGACTTGCCCTTCCGTGGATAATTAGAATAAGTAATAAATGACTATTCCGTGGGATTTATGCTTAGCACCGAGAGGATATTAAGATGGAAGCTCTCCCGTTAGTAGAGGCCAGGTTTCTAGAAGCAATCTCCTTATCCCTTACCTATGTGCCCCAATAGGATGATTATCTAGATAGATATTAGCTAGTGCATCCACTTAAGCTAGAAGTTCATGGTACTTACCTTGACAAGTAGGACAACCCTTTTCGGTGTGAGAGACACCGGGGGATCATCTTATAGCTCACATGGTCTCTATGTCGGTTAAGGCTACTTTCCACATTAATAATGAACTAAGGTTACTTCAAGAAGTATCTCATATGTGTTCAAAGGCTTTAAATGATGATTATCTTGTATTGACCATATTTTATGACTTATGTTTTCTAACCCTTTTATATCCTGTTTTATCTTGGTCAATTGCATGTCATGAAATGTCCCCTTTGAGCATGATGTAATTTTTTTATGCATAGCTATCATACTTGGTACATTTTTTTGTACTAACGCATACTCTTGCCTATATTTCCCCAAATGTAGGGTCATCAGTTTCGTGGCTAGTGGTTGATTTCATGGTTCCCAAGCTTTTGTGAGTCCTCATGCTTCGAGGACGGACTTTCATTGTTTTTAGTCTCTTTCTTATATTTCAGTTTTGTACATGATGTATGGGCTAGGCCCAATTTCATTCGATTGTATTAGATGGCTATTGAGACAAGTGTTTTTCGACTTCCTCTTTACTTTTATAAAACTTTTGGACTTGAAATGTTGTCTTTGTATCTATTGTTCTATTTCTTATGTTATGAATGCTAAGTGGCTTGTATGGGATCTCTCGAGGTCCTATATGCCATGTTACATCTAGGGTGTACCCCTGGGTCATGACAGCATGAGCATGAAAAGGTCATTTTTAGCATTATTTATATCTCTATGTATTGCTATCATACTTCGTACATATTTGTACTAACTTATACTCTTGCCTACATTGTTTCTCAAATGTAGGGTCTGAGAGTCCAGCGCCTCATCCCCGCAGCTACAAGTAAATTCGGCTATACTTAGTAGTGGTGATTCCTCATATTTCGAGGACCAAACTTTTTATCATTTGCAGTCTTTACCTTATAGATATTGTACGGGAATCTAGGGTTACGTCCCAGCCACTGTTGATGTAGTAGATGGATTTTGAGACTATGTAGACTTCCGCTCCGTTTTATAAAATCTTTATGATATGAATTGTGTTGTAAAATCACTTGATTTTCTATTAATCTTATTTATGCATGCTAAGTGGCTTGTGTTGGGCTTCTTAGGGTCCTATACATCATGTTACTCCTAGGGTGTACCTTGGGTCGTGACACCTACAGTGCTCATATTTAACTAGATCTCAGAATCCTATTTTAAGGGGGGGAAAGGAGGAATAGCTTTGTTTTTTCATGTTCTAGAAAAGGACCGCGTGTTTTTATTCTCCTTTGTGGATTAGGAAGAAATCTCTATAACTAGGGGTTCTTCTAATCAAGAAAGGGAATAATGTTTTCTGTATGATACTTGCCCACCCAAGTATTGAGATAGTTCGTTTGTGAACTAGGGATCATTGTAGAAGACTACATGACCACTGTCTAACTCTTGGATTCTCTTGAAGGTATGTCTAACTTGTGAATTCGCTTGAAAGTATGTACTCACGCTTCAAGAGGTAAATCTTGAATTAAATTTCATAAAGTCTATGTGTTATAACATGATTATATGTGTTCTATCATAAACCTGTTACTTATCTATTATTCATGTAAGCAGTATGATTCTGGTATGCTTCCGCTATGTATATAGTTTTCCAACAATTGGCATCAAGATCCACACTTACATCTAATTAAATATATAACCTATAATATACTCATATACGATTATGTGGAGTTACTCATTTTTTCTAGTAAGGAATAAGAATATTTTCGACCAAATTGGAAAAGGAGTAAGCATAAGGTACAATGATTTAATTTCTGTATCGACAATTTGCTGCAATTGTTTTGGTTTTTACTTACTAATTCACTAAATTTGCAAACTTTTGATAAGACATGCAAAGTACTTTCTATTATATTAATACATGAATTGAGAATTATGATTAATAAATAGAAACTGTTAAGGTGATCTATTTATTTGAGTGATTAGAATATGTTCAATGTTTCATGTATAAATTGTCACGCATAAATGTATACCAGTAAAGGTTTGTTTACTCGAACGGAGATTTAACTTTAGATGCTAGTAACGATAAATAAGTTATGAGAACAACTATTAAAAGTTTTCACCGGTCCTAAAGGGAAAAATATAATATCTTTAATTCTTGGATGTATTAATCGAGAGGAAAATTTATTTCAAAAAGGTGTTGTGTCTCTTAACCAAAGGACGGGCACAATGCATGCTTTGTGCTCATGAGATAATTATTGAAAGACAATGAAAATATGACTCATGTTATTTGATCTTCAATTATACCTAAAACGATTAGTTTTCAAATTTGGTCATAGTTTATGTGGTCATGAATTTTATGATTTGTGATTGACTTGAAATTTGATGGATTCATCAAAAAAAAAATTAGATGGGTTTATATAGTCTGTCGGATTAAATTTGATTTGAATATGATAAGGTCATTCTTCATGTCAGATATATTTATCTTGAACCTGAAACTTGATTACATATGGTGATTTCACATAAATTGATATGTGATAAGAATATAGGTCATATTGTTTTAATTCCTAAAGAGGCTTAAATCACTTGAATTTGAATTTGGTCATAGCTTTGGAAATAAAGATTTTTTATAGACTCCAATTGACCTGAAATTCGGTGAGTTCATTGGAAACGGTCTAGCAAGAAATATTCATTGTTATGTGGTTATGATTTTTTTGAGGTCGTTAAAATGGTTTTAAGTTGTTCTTTCCAATTAAAATGTGTTTTAGTATAGAACAATCTTTTATATCTATCTATTTTTTATGTTAAATGTGGTACATATATGATTACATGTGATGATTTAACATGAATTGATAAATGATAAGGATATAGATCTGATTATCTTGCCTTAAAATCATTTGAATTTGATCATAGCTTTGCAGATAAATTTTATTTTTGAACTCTATTTAATCTAAAATTCGGTAGGTTCATGAAAAATGATCAAATTAAAAAATGCTCATAGCTATGAAGTGATTTGGTAATTTGAGATCGTTTAGATGATTTTATGGATATTTTTTTGTATCTTGAAATTTAATTTTAATGAAAATTATTCGACTATGATATAGTGGTGATAGAGATTGTTCTTTGTAGTCTTCATGACTAAATTTCAGTGAAGTATTAAGTTCATGTGTTGGATTTAGACCTTCCTCCATATCGGATGAAATAAATACAAGTCACTATATTTAATCTGTAGTTTTGATAATTTGTATTGACTCTCTTTATCTGAGTAATATATGATTGGATCAATGGATCTAGGGATAATGATATTCACTTGACTTAAATTAACATATACTCTCCATCTGAGTTAGCTTTTGTTCTAAAAAAAAATCGGTGAATATCTGAAACCACATATATATGTTGTATGCGTAAATATTTTTCATCAAAATTTATCGTTCAAGATGCATGGATATCTATGATGTGTTGTCTGAATTTTAATATTCTATGAATACATAAACATGTGATTTTTGGAAAATACTACTCACATATTGTAAATAGTATTTAGAATTTTATTCTTTGTTCTAGATTCGTGTATATATTTCAGAAATGATAATATGTGATAAGAATTATTGAACGAAAAATTTTATATTCTATTTTTGTCAAACAACGTTTTCAACCAAATTGATCATAGTTCTTCAATCTCATCGATTACCTATTTGAGATGCATGGATATATATATATATATATATATATATATATATATATTACGGACCCACTTAGTACTACTCAAGTAATTCTTTGGGTAAAGATAAGATATTAATTCAAAGAATGCATTGTACATGTACCTTATGTTAGAAGAAATTATTTTCATTTTCTAACTAGATAAGAGATGGATGTTTAAAATATATTTTTCATGTAACTCTTCTATTATTGAGTTTGATAAAAATCTATCTCTTATTGTATATTAACGCATGAATATGTTTTTTTAGTATTATCTCTCAAGAATTGAATAATATTAACTTAATTAATAAAAGAAAATATCTTTCAAATTGAATGAAACTTATATTTACACTAGCGTCTACGTCATTTATTCTGGATAAAACTTCAAGGTTTGTTAAAGCATGGGCACAACAGTTCATTGAAAGTTAAGTCACTACCAACATGTGTGTCCTGCTTAAAAAGAAAACTGACTAAGAGATTTTTTTCCTCTTAAAAAGAAAATAGAGGTAGTGATAAGTTAGAATTAATGTATTCTAATTTGTACGGTAAATGAACATTCAGGCTAGAGGTGAATTTGAGTATTCTGAGTTTTTCAGAAGGTTACTCATGATATGAATATGGGGGGTGGTTGGTCGAATTATAGCTTCGATTAGCTTTTATTTTGTTATTTGTCATATTTGACTAAATGTCTTAGAATATAGTTCTTGTTCTGTAGGAGTTTTGTTGATTATTTCATTTATGTCATTTTCCATATTCCTTAAATGTTTTACATCTTGAGTTCTTAAGTACAATTCTAGGTGTAGTTTTATTAGACACTGTAGTGTATCTATTTCCTTTTTTATTTCGATCCATTGCTGTAAATATTCTTCGTTTATCATTATAT
>JAJONR010011551.1:0-10723 GCA_029582245.1 Solanum etuberosum | reverse complement strand
TTTAACTTCAACAGCAAGTCCAGTGTCGGATTTCACCGGCAAAATTCCACTCTCATTTATCCAACCCACTCCAAGAATACCTTTAGGTCTGAAGTTCTTTATCGCCAATCTTAGCTCATTGAAAGCTAGCAATGTTTAGAACCTGTGAAGCTATTTCCAATTCCCTGCTTTATCGGAAATAACTTCACAGGTTTGAAATACTGTTTTCAATGGGCTGAGGTTGTCGATAGGGAACGTCATACCTGAAGGTATTCTTGGAGTGGGAGGCTTTGGTTCTATTTACAAGGGCTGGATAAATGAGAGTTCAAGTTCGCTAGTGAAACCCGATATTGGGCTTGCTGTTGCAGTAAAAACTCTATACATATGGACTTCATGGTCATATGGAGTGGCTTCTATGCTACTTTCTAGTTTTTTTGTCTTTATTATCTGAACTTTGAAATTTTAGTATTGTAATTTTTTTTATGAATTTCCATTTACAAGCATCTCATGTGGCAGGCTGAATTAAACTTCATTCTCAATTTCCACCATCATAATCTGGTTAAGTTAGTAGGGTATTGCAAGGAAGCAGATGAGAGGCTAATCATCTATGAGTTTATGACTCATGAAAGTTTGGAGAACCATCTATTAAGAAGTATGGTATGGTAGTGATCTTCTGTTTTCTTTGCTTGACAATTAGTTTTTTGTTTGTTTATTTAACTCCTCCATTAAAGAATTTGTAGCATATGAACTCTCCCTTGGGTAGCATTCGTGGTCAAGCTGCTTAAAGACTATGTTTTTAACTGTTGGATTTTAAAAGGTGTGAACGGAAAATGAAGAGTTGCGATTTTTATGAAGAGTTGTGATTTTAATGAAAAGTTGCTACTTTTATGAAGAGTTGTGACTTTTATGAAAAACTGTGACTTTTATGAAAGGTTATGACCTTTCCTAAGGATTGTGACTTTTACAAAGGGTTGTGACATTTCCGGTAAGGCACAATAAGCACCTTTCCACACTACCCTTTATTTTCTATAAATAGAGGTATTTCCTCTCATTTTAGAACAACCAATTTTTCTGGACTTCTTCTACTACTACTACTAAATCTAGTATTCTAAGTGTACTTTACTGCCGTTGAGTGGTTCGCTGACACCGTGGTTTTAGGTACTGATACACTGGTGAGTAAGATCGTTCTATCTTGGGAGGATATATTCCATTAACCTCGGGTACTTGAGGGGAATAATTTCCTTAAGGGGACACTATGCATTCAGTTGACTCGATTTACTTCTTTAAGAAAAATATTTATATATTGTTTCTAATCTGTTTCTGATTCAATTTTCTCTATTGATTTTAATTTTCTAGTTTTGAAAATACTCTTTAAACTTTGTCATTTCTTATCAAGTTCTTCAAAGTTTTTGTTCTAAGTATCTTAGGAATATGGAATGAACAACATTAACTTCTTACATGTGTTTACTACCCCTTTAGGGCTTATTCATTCGCTTTTTCCCAACTAGTATATATATATGTTTAAAGTAGTTTCTTAGTTTAAGCATTTGCTTGTAATCATTAATTACTTTCAAGCATTCTAGTGTCTTTTAATTTCTGGTTTGAGTTTTCCTTTATGTCTTTGGCAATGCTGTAGCAAATTGGAGGAGGATATGATAGTCGTAGTTTGACTAGCTTGCTCGAAAGGATGTAGTTGAGGATAGCAGTTTGGAGGAGGATATTTTATAAAATATTTTTCTAATTAAATTTCAAATTTAATAATAATTCATAATTTTAAAAGAGTTTCTTTGATTTAGTACATGAGAAGAGAGTTATGCAAAAACACAATGACCAAAATAAATAAGAAGAATAAAAGATAAAAATATAAAAAAATGTGGCTAATAAATTTAAACAAACAAATTATGAAAAATAAATAGCATACAGAGAAAATTAATGGAAAATGAAAATAATACAACTTTAGATTGAATCTAAAAACAATCAGTCTTTTATTGGGTATTCTACACCCAAAACCTGAGCCCATCTTAACCTTTTCAAAGCAAAAAAAAAAAAAAGTGGAAAATGTTACACAGTGGGAATCAAAATCGGACCATTTTGGGTAACAGTGAACCCCTTAGTCATTGAGTTGTACTTCTCTTTAATATTGAGAGGGTTCATTTTAATATATATACTCATAAAACCAAAAGTTTACCTGAACCTCTGAGATCCACGTAGGTCCGCCCCTGCCAGAGAGTATGATGAGCATATCAAAGAAATAAGCGATGCCAGAGAGTATGATGAGCATATCAAAGAAATAAGAGATGCAAGTGATGAGTTGGTTACTGATACAGGAAGGTATCAAAGAGTAATAGGAAAGCTGTTACACCTCACAGTAACCAGGCCTGATATAGCCTACAACGTTCAAACTCTAAGTCAGTTTATGAAACAACCAAAACAATCACATATGAATGCAACATTAAGAGTCAACAGATATGTCAAAGCTACACGAGGTCAAGGAATATTATTATCCAGCAAAGGCAAGGACGTGCTAACAACTCATTGTGATGCAGACTAGGCTTTGTGATTAAACTAGAAGAATCTCTAATATCCTTGAAATCAATGAAACAGCCTACAGTCTCAAGAAGCTCAGCAGAGACTGATTACAGAAGCCTTGCATCCACAGTAGCTGAGTTAACTTGGTGTTTAAAGCTGGTTAATTGGATACAATGACAGTAATGCTAGACCGAGGAGAACGAAAACAATCCATATCTGTAAAATAAATGTAACCTTTCAAAGAAACTATTTGTGTTGGAATTGGATGCTACTGAGGGTGAGGAATGACTCCCATGATTGCGTTACTATTCATGTCATTGGATAAAATGATAAGCAACCAATGCATATCCTATCAGATTGACAGGGTGGTTTTGTAAGGGTAGCCATTCGACATCTTCAGATTGACAGCCACCATCTTCCTCTTCAAAATTCTATATCATACTTTTCACCCACTTTTGGTGTCTTTGTTGACTTTGCCAGCATCGGAGAGTCATTTCATTAGTTCCTCTGTTTATAGAATAGTGTGATGGGATGAGTCATTTTCTAAGAATTATTTAGTGCAAAGATGATTTAAAAAGCATATTCCGAAGAAGGGAGGCAGAGGCTTTTAATAAACTCCTGCTCTCGTGCAGAAGAATATTGTAAGATGCATTGTACATTTCAGATGACAAAAACAGAGTGACTTTCTTGCTGAATTTCTATTAGTCGAGTAACCAACTCCAAATTAATGCTACATTACATTGAATTAAAAAGATGCGCAAACAGATGCAACATTTCTCAGGCATACTCCATTGTAATACATGATGGGAAAAGCCTAGCATTGAATTAGCGGTTTATCAGGCATCCTCTGTGCATCGCCTCTATATATGGATCTGGTTTTACAGTTTCGTTTACTCTGCAGTCAGAATCTCCTGTTGCAGATCTCAAAAGTTTGATGTTATGCTTCAACTTTCTGGCCATTGGTTCACTGGGCGTTTCCTTTTAAATTGCAACAGGAGTATCGTTTTGAATTCAGATGCATATGCGGAACTCTATTTCAAGTAACCATATTCTTTATAGTAGTCGTGATTAGGAGAATTTTTGTCCAAGATGGAAGTTTGTTGTCACTACAGGTCAGTGGTATGAGGTAGATAGTTATGTTTTTGGGGTGAGTTTCTATACAGAACAACAAGTAAATGGGATATTCTCTGATGTAATAATGGTACTCAAATATTTCTTCACACTCAGTTCAACAATTGCATAAAAGCAACAAGGACTGATAATGGAACTGGATTTTTCAATACTCAATCTTCTGATTTGTTTAATACATCAAAACTCTTGTCCTTATACACCTCAAAAAAATGGAATAGCCGGAAGAAAGCACAGATATGTACTAAAAGTCACAAGGACAATTAGATTCCAATCAAACATACCTCTTAAATTTGGGGGGTATTGTGTCAAAGCTGCAGTATACATTATAAAGGCATAGTCATGCACCCAAAAGATGTTTGAGTGCTTCAAAGACAGCAGCAACCAGAGAGTATCAAAGAAATAACAGATACAAGTGATGAGTAATAGGAAGGCATCAAAGAGTAATAGGAAAGTTGTTATACCTCACAGTAACCAGACATAATATATGATTATGAGTTCCAGTTTATGAGATTCGTTATTTTCAAAATTCTTTATATTTTGAACTCTCTTCTGTTTTATTGTTAATACATCAATGCTTCTTCATTTGCTTTTGGTTTTGGAGTCGGTAAAACCAACTTTCTTGCTAGTGACCAGAGGCGGAGCCAGTATTAGGAGTTTGGGGGTTCTAAATTTCCTTCCCCTTCCTTAACATTGAGTTGTCAATCAATTTTGTTAGGGGTTCACAAGTAATTACTTAATTTTCTGGTAAAAATATAGAGTCTACGGAAAAGCTACTGGGTTTGTCCGAACCCATGAACCCCCACCTAGCTCCGCCCCTGCTTGCTACATCAGTTAAGGTTCTTACAAGTTTGTTCACCCATGCCATAATTATTTTAATGGAAATCTGCAAACAAAAGTATAGTATTTGCAATAGATAACTGTGATTAGGATGATTCTTCACTTCAAAGATTTACAATATATTTGGATGAATTCGCATGAACAAAATCTTATCATAAAATAAAAAAAGTTCATGAAAGGTTATCAACTAGATATTTGGGTGGGTGAAACAGAAGCTAAGGGTGAAAGGACATACAAGCACTCACGATGCGTTCCGGTTTAAACGAAATTAAACTAAGGGAACGAGACTTTCGACACAACTATAAATGCCTTTGAGGTAGTTTTCCTTAGGAAGCCCCATGATTTTTAATTCCCTCCAACTCTTTCTTGTGACATCATAACACAAACAAGCACCAGACGGTAAGATTACCAGGAATACAATCTATCCATCACGGGCCATGAAGGATGATACAGATCTAGGCTTTTTCAATGGATCTTTCTTTTACCTTATTTGTGAGGCAAGGGAAGAAGAGATAGAAAGTTGTGTGGTTGCTAAAGTTGAGATAAACATCAAGTTGTGTTTTTTGAAGCCAAAAGTTCTACTGAATATAGAAGACGATCGGACAGGATTTGGGAGGAAATCAATCGTACAGTATATGAAATTTTGGGGAAAGTCATATGCATGGCACATACAAAAGGTTTTTTTTTTGTTCACAATTATAATATGAAGATATATCCTAAGTTTGAGTTATAATGATTTTAGCCCAAACCTCAATAGAAATCAGACACAACTTGAATCTTTAGATCATTCAATTGAACGATATGTGAGGGAATTCAAGTTCAGAACAGTCTTGAATTTATTCAAGTCAAAATCATTTGGGAAATCTGTAGTTACCGAGTTTGAAAATATTTTTGTACAGACTCATGATGGTCTTTCATCAAAAGGTGGAAGAAACATAGGGAAACCATGGACCAAAGTTGCAGTAATCTGCTATCTTAACTTTTTTCATTGAAGTGCAACCGAGGTATCATGAGAAAGAGACAATGGTCCTGTATCCAACACGCCCAACCATGCAGCAGCATCTGCTGAAACTTTTTTTCTATTGCTTCTTCTTGCCCCAATTTGAGGCATATTGGATTCTTGACTGGTCCTGTTTCTCCTTTCTCCTTTCTCCCATCTTCCTCTTTCTGCTTCTTCTCTTAAGATTGCCTCTTGGTTTTTGAGGACGATTCCGACCTTCTAATGCTAGACCGAGGAGAACGAAAACAATCCATATCTTTAAAAATAAAGAAAGGGGTATCCCCTTCTGAAATGCAAGCAAAGAGAGCTCAAGGATTATGTTATTTGGACTACGTATTCTCCAGGCATAAATGTAAATAGATTCTATGTTGTGGTTTATAGGATTAGTTAATTTTCAAAAGAATCCACATCAGACTATCTCACAAGCTAAGAAAATTCTTTTATTTTTCTCTTGTTCTGTTTTATGGGATTCATTAATTCTTAGGCAAACCTCATTGTAATGCATGATGGGGAAACTGTGGCGTTTGATTAGTGATTTATGTAGCTTTTACTGAATCTGTATGGATGGTATGAACACATTCTCTGTTCACCGATATGGAAGTTTGATGTCACTATAGGTCAGTGGTATCAGCTAGATAGAAAAGAATAATACAACTCAAATGCTATCAACTCGGAAAATAAGAAGTATGAGTATAATAGAAATTTTGATCACAAGAACAAACAGAAGTGAAGTGTGGAATCAGAGGGAAAGGGCCAATGCCATAGTGTTATCTTGTTTGATAAACTTTGTTTCACAAGCAGTAAGTGTGGTAAGCCGGTATATGGCTTGCCTTGGTAAAGCACATTGGCAGGCTGTGAAATGGATCCTCAGATACTTGCAAGGTACTTCAAACACATGTTTGGAGTTTGGGAGAAATCCTAACACTTTGGTTGGTTTTGTAGACTTGATTATGCAGGTGATCTTGACAAAAGAAGATCACTGACATGCTATGTTTTTTGCATTGGTGGTTGTGCTATCAGCTGGAAAGCTACATTACAACATGTAGTAGCTTTATCTACTACCGAAGCAGAATATATGGCAGTGACCGAGGCGATCAAAGAAGCCTTATGGTTGAAGAGTCTATTTGCTGAACTCAGCTTACACCAAGGTGGTATTATCATTTTATGTGAATGTCAAAGTGCCATTCACTTGACTAAAGATCATATGTATCATGAGAGGACGAAGCATATTGATATCAAGTATCACTTCATTCGGGAAACCATTGTCGAAGGAAAGGTCTCTGTTAAGAAGATTAACACAAGAGACAACCCTGCCGACATGTTCACGAAGTCTCTTCTAGTCAGCAAGTTCAAACAAAGTTTGAACTTGATTGGCATTTATGAAGAATAATTTAGCCTATATGGGCTTCTGCGGAGAGAATGGAGCAAATTTACTATTTTCACCAAACTCAGGCCAAGGTGGAGATTTGTAATGTGACCTTTTGTTTGATTGAAGAAAATTATTTTATCTTTCTTTTGTGAAAATTTGGAAGCCACAACGGTGGAAATTTGGCAGCCATATTTGTCAAAGATTTGACAACTATTTTTGTCAAAGATTTGGAAGCCACCATATTTGATATATTCACATTGAGATGTTGAATATTTTGTATCTTCCAAAGACATCATCCATGACATCAACAAGCCTATTTTTTTCTCTATAAATAGGAAACTTAGACATTAGTTGAAATACACCTTGAAGCATATGAAAATATTTCATTGCTTTCTTTCTTTCTTTCTTTCTTTCTTTGTCTTTCCATTAAAGAGTAATTTTGTAAGAGAGTTAGTGTTGAAAAACTTGTATGAACCCTTTCTTTGGAGTGATCTTGTGAGGTTATTCTTTTTTGGGTATTTGGGATTAATTAGAGTATTTACTCTAATTTTATACTCTCTTTTGTACTCTTGATGATATAGTGAAATTGCTCCTCTCCGCTTGTGTATTAGGTCACACCGATCGAACCACATTAAATTTGTGTCTTTTTTAATTGATTTACTTTCGTTATTATCAACTTATTATTGTCTTTGTTATTGTCATTATAAAATTGTTTGGCTAAATTCTGCACTACCCGAGTTCTCGATCCTAACAAATTGGTATCAGAGCCAGATCTAATCGGGTTAATTTCAGTAGCCAAAAATGACAGTAACAAAGACTTATGTTGAAAAATTTGACCAAAGTGCAAACTTCGGGATGTGGCAATTAAAGATGGAGGCTATACTAATTCAAGATGGCCTAGATATGGCACTAGAAGGAAAGGAGAAGAAGCTAGAAAATATGACGGACATGGAGTTTGCCGTCATAAACAAAAAGGCAAAATCAGGTATCATTTTAAATCTCTCAAATGAGGTTTTACGTGAAGTATCTACAGAATCCACAGCCAAAGGCATGTGGGAAAAACTAAAAACCTTGTATATGAAGAGGACAATGGAAAACAGACTTTATCTAAAGCAAAAGCTTTACACATTTTGTATGGTTGAAGGTACTTCTATACTCTCACATCTTGATGCATTTGATTCTATTCTTATGGATTTGAGTAATATTGATGCTGAAGTTAATGATGAGGATCAAGCCGTCTTATTACTTATTTCCTTACCCCAATCATTTAAGCATATTAGAGATACTATGCTTTATGGAAAGGATAATATCTCTTACAGGGAAATCAAATCTATCTTGAAATCAAAAGAACGGACTGAAGAAAGTAGTGTAACCCATGGGGAAAATTTATTTGTAAGAGGTAGATCTAATAAGAGAGAATCAAGTAGTGAGAGGTCTAAATCAAGGTCAAAGTCCAGATATAGAAATGTGGTGTGCAAATATTGTCATAAAAAAGGTCATATTAATTCTGAATGCTATAAGTTGAAAAACAAAGAAAAGCATAAGGAAAACAAATATGAGCATCAAAATACTGACCCTGCTGAAGCAAGTGTAGCTGCTGATGAGTCTGATGGAACAATATTTTTAGCTACTAGTAATAGTTTTAAATCTAACGATGAGTGGATTTTGGATTGGGGTTGTTCTTATCATGTGTGTCCCAATAAGGATTTATTTTCCACATACGAATCTGTTGGAGGTGGAGTTGTCTTGATGGGCAACAATGCTCCCTGCAAAGTTTTTGGTAAAGGTACAATTCAAATCAGAATGTACGATGGTGTGGTAAGAACTCTCACTGATGTTAGATATGTTCCTGACTTAAAGAAATATCTCATCTCTTTGGGAACTCTACAATCTCTTGGATGCAAATACACAGGTGAAGGTGGAGTTATGAAAATATCTCTAGGTCCTCTGGTGATCATGAAAGCACGCAGATCTGGTACGTTGTACACTTTGTTGGGATCCACTGTTACAGATGTTGCTGCAGTTTCTACCAAATCTGATTCCGACATCACCAAATTGTGGCATATGCGATTGGGGCATATGAGTGAGAAAGGTCTTTCCATCCTCAGCAAAAGAGGTCTTCTGTGTGGACAAAGTACCGGGAACATGGAGTTCTGCGAACACTGTGTGTTCGGGAAGCAGAAAAGAGTCAGCTTCAAATCTCCAGCAATTCATCGAACAAAAGGTACTTTGGACTATATTCATTCAGATCTTTGGGGTCCTTCTCGTACCCCCGTCAAAAGGTGGTGCCAGGTATATGTTAACTTTCATTGATGATTATTCAAGGAAAGTTTGGGTTTATTTCTTGAAAAATAAAAGTGATGTTTTCTTAACTTTCAAACAATGGAAAGTTTTGATTGAGAAGCAAACAGGAAAACATGTCAAGCGGCTTAGAACAGATAATGGCTTAGAATTTTTTAATGATGAGTTTAATGAATTTTGCAAAAATGAAGGAATTGCTCGACATCGCACTGTGAGGATGACCCCTCAACAAAACGGTGTTGCAGAAAGTATGAATAGAACTCTTTTGGAAAGAGCTCGTTGCATGATTTCAAATGCTGGGTTGACAAATGTTTTTTGGGCAGAGGTTATCTCTACAGCTTGTTATATTGTCAACCGTGCTCCTTTTGCACCTTTGAACTTTAAGACTCCGAAGGAAATGTGGTCAGGTACTCATGCTAATTATTCTGATTAAAAAATCTTTGGTTGTCCCGCGTACATGCATGTGAATGATGATAAATTAGAACCAAGGGCAAAAAGGTGCATTTTCCTTGGATACACATCTGGGGTGAAAGGATATAGACTCTCGTATCCTGATCCCAAATCACAAAAAATCATAATTAGCAGAGATGTAACCTTTGATGAATCTTCTATGTTACACTCAAGAAAAGAGTCTTCTAGTTCTAGTAATACGAATAAGGAGCAGGGTATACATGAGCAGGTGGAGGTTGAACTTCGCATTCCTTCAAAGCCAAACTCATCAACCCTAGAGCAAAATACAGTTGAAACTCCTGAAGTTGAAGCTCCAGAAGTTATGACTTCTGAAGTTATACCAAATGAGTATTCTATAGCCACACACAAACCAAGGAGACAAATTCAAAAACCTGAAAGGTATGGAGATTATGTTGCATTTGCCTTTTCAGTTGCACAGGAAACTGAAGAAATTGGAGAACCATCCAATTATTCAGAAGCAGTTTCTAATGTTGATTCGGCCAAGTGGCTGGTTACAATGAATGAAGAAATTGAATCTCTCCACAAGAATGTTACTTGGTCTCTTGTGAAGCCGTCGTCAGGTAAAAGAATTGTTGGTTGCAAATGGGTCTTCAAGAAAAAATATGGAATTTCAGGGGTTGAAGATGCAAGGTATAAAGCACGATTAGTTGCAAAGGTCTATAGTCAAGTACAAGGAGTTGATTTTAATGATATTTTCTCACATGTAGTTAAAAATAGCTCTATTCGTGTCTTGCTTGCCTTAGTTGCCATGTATAATTTGGAATAAGAGCAGCTTGATGTTAAGACAACTTTCTTACATGGCGAACTTGAGGAACAAATATACATGCATCAACTTGAAGGATTTGAAATTGAAGGAAAAGAAGATCATGTTTGCTTGTTGAAGAAATCCTTGTACGGATTAAAACAATCTCCAAGACAATGGTACAAGTGGTTTGATTCCTTTATGTTGGGTCATGTTTATTCGAGGATGTAACATCTCGCAAATTGAAATAACTAGGAAGAAGTAAAAAAAATTGGAAATAGCCATTTTTGGAAAGATTATAAAAATCTGGAAATTTTGTTAAGTATGTTAAGTTGAGTTTTGGCCAACTTCAAACGACCATAAC
>JAJONR010011550.1:0-13127 GCA_029582245.1 Solanum etuberosum | reverse complement strand
GGACCTACACTTATAGAAAAATGTAGAAAATATGGGTTAGTACAAAAATGCACTAAGTATGATAGCCATGCATAAAATCATTGAAAACATGCTAAAAACGGACATTTTAGTTGAAGACATGCTTTTCATCAAGTTTAAGAGTCATCATGCACATTAGTGTGGATATATAAGTCAAACAATTACATAAGTAACCCTAAGCTATACTTGTGCAATGCATAGATAAGATCCCATAATCCTATCTAATACTAAGTACCACTTTTAGGTCACCATCATCATACATGTCATGCTTGGGCCTCATCATAGCCAATACTCATAGATAAGGAAACATTCATATTCATTAACTCATCTCAAGGAAAGTCACTTATAGCAACAATCCATATAAAGTATGCATAATTCATAAATCATTATAGTATAAGGGGACCATACCACAACCACTCTCAAAACCTACTTGTGCAATGCATGAATGAAGTCTCATACCCCCACTCACACTAAGTAGAGCCTCTTGAGGAGCCATAAGTAATAGTTCATGTTTCATGTTCTTGTTCTTGTTCTTGTTCATGGAGGGAATATAGCCTTAACCGACATAGACCATGTGAGCTACATGGAATCCGGTGTCATGTCCCACACCGAAAAGAGAGGTCCTACTTGCCTAAGGTAGAACTAAGTGTATTAGCTTTTAGGTGGATCCACTAGCTAAAGACCTATGTGGGCACATAGTTACGGGATAGGAAAATTATTACTAGAAACCCGGTATTTTTCATTGACGGGAGAGCTTCCATCTCATGAGATTACTTTAGATGACCCGGCCTTTTGAATTGACGGGAGGGCCTCTACCTCATATTCCATATCCACTCGGTGTTAAGCATTATTTCCCAAAATTTCATGTTTAGTCTTGAATTGAATTTACATGCATAAAGAAGTATCTTACCCTTCATCCAACACAACTCATAAAATAGCTCATAGATTCAATAGGTGAGAATGGACCTTCAACCTTAGAATCATCATTAATATGTGAGGAAAACTTTCACATCATGTGCATAGTGTGTTCATGAGAATAGTCTTTCAATCAACACAACAAGACTATCATAGTCATAGATACTTCATGCATAATCATGTGTAAGGGTATAGGGGAGAATGACCTTTCCGTCAATACCACAATTACACCATAGTCTTAGAAACTTCACTCTCAAAGTAAATCATTGAAGCACATGCATAATTCTCATATTCATGTAATATTCTCATACTTCACCCTTCAAGAATCATGAATCACATTCAACCCAACATTTAGAATTCTACATTAGATATAGGTAATAACATAATTCAATTAATTCAATCCATCCAAATAAAACCCATTTACATGCTTCTATAATCAATCAACCCACTTTATAAGATCACAATTTAGAAATATAGGGGATTCATGGGTTCTTGGGAGAATTTCACCATAATTCATCATTAAATCATCAATTCAATCATAACCCAACATAATTCAACCACTGAAAACGTTTTTGAAAGGAACCCATGACATTGGAATAAAACCCTAACTTTTGGAGAAGTTGTAAGATTTGAAATCTAATTTTGAAGGGAATCTATGGGGAAATCTACCCATAGATGAAGAGCTACCATACCTTGATGATGGATCTTCAAAGATTTTGAGGAAAAACCCTTGATACAAGCTTTGTCTTAAGTATCTGTTTGTGCACACTCAAAGTTGAAGGGACTCTATGGGGAAACATGTGTGTCTATTTACTCAACTTTATACAAGCTTAAGTATCTGTTTGTGCACACTCAAAGTTGAAAGGTATAAATGCGAGTTGAGGTCAAGTTAAATGACATATTTATGTAGTATGCCGTCTCTAAACGACTATATTGTGATTGCTAGTATGTTATTATTTAAAGACTTATCTTTTATTTGTAGGAGTCCAAAACTTTTACTCCCTCCGTCTTAATTTATGTGCCACTTTTTAGATTTTGAGATTCAAACAAGTCTATCTATGACCATAAATTTTTCATAGATCTTATAAATATTTTGAATTGCCAATTATTGTGACTTATAGTATTTTTTACGTAGTTTATAAATATATAAATTTCATTTCAAAAAATTTGAAGATTCCATGCATAAATTACCGGTCAAACATAAATTGTTTGACTCTCAAAAAATAAAAAGTGTCACATAAATTGGGACAAATGGATTACTAAACAAAGGATTAACCAAATATGAAAGAAATTGTTTCCAACAAGGAAACATTTTCCATCAAAAAAATCTTTTAAAAGTACTCCCTCTGTCCCTAATTACTTGTCCACTTTTAAATTGGCACACCTATTAAGAAAACAATAATTGACATAGTGAGTTTACCATTTTACCCCTATAAATTATGAAGTGGGTAAATTAAAAATTTAAGATTTTCAAGAAGTTATACCTTCTTCAATGTAATTAATTGAGGGTATAATAGGTAAAAAAAGATTGTCCTTTCTTGATTTGTTAAAATGGACAAGTAATTAGAGACAACTAAAAAAGGAAATGTGGACAAGTAATGTAACGACATGTTTCCGTCGTTACGGAAAAACCAATGTGGAAAGAATTTAGGCCAAAAAACTTTTGAGTAGTGACTTGGAAATTCCTAGCCTAGTCCAGATTTGGATGAAATCAGACTCAGGTGAGGCATAAGAAAATCTGGTAATGAATGAGAGAGTTAATTATAAATTTGATCACATGAGTGGATAGCCAAGACATTAGGGAGCCCGTACGGCTTTATGGAATCGAATTCAGGCTAGTAAAACTCCTAAAACTGATCTTAGCGTGAACGGGTAGTTTTTGAACGTCAAGGATTGAAGGTCTATTGTGAAATGGGAGTTTGGAACTCAAATTCTGACTCTCTGTCTCCGTGCAAGCCACCAGGGCGGGCCGCTGTGGCGGGATGGGATCCGCCGTAGCGGGCCAGCCACGACTTAAGTCGGGGAAAAACCCCAATTTCGTTATTATTTTGTAACTTTCATTTTTGAGAGCTAATAGACGACCCAGGGCAAGTTCTTGACAGTTTTCCACCTCTTCTAGCGCTAAAGGTAAGGTTTTTACTCCCCTAATCCATTTTTCGATCCGTAGAACTTAGATTCTTAGGTAATTATCATTGGGGGAGGTCTTTGACCTGAAGTTAATAGTGGAAAAAGCCCTAAGTTGGGTATTGGGATCTTGGGTTTGGCCTAGGATTGATAATGTCGATTGTAATCCAGATAATTAGGCCTCGTTTATTAATCCTTGCTTAGTTGATTGTTTTTAGACCACGAACAAGTGGAAAGAATCCGGAAAGGGAAGGCTCAAGAGTCTTAGGAGGATTCAAGCTTAGTTTCGAGGTAGGTGATGGTTTGATTTCATGTTTGTGTGTTATATGTCGGTAATTGCTTCATTGTAATGCTTATATGTATTTGAATGAGGCACTGTAGATCAAACCTAATAAAATGAGTACGAATGAACAATTGCATGCCATGAGTCTAATACTTGATTGTATGATTATGAGTATATACATTATAGGTGTGATTGTGATTGTGGTTGTACTGATTGGATCGGGTGTCACGTTCCGACACATACATTGGATCGGGTGTCACGTTCCGACACATACCTTGGATCGGGTGTCACATTTCGATACATATATTAGATCGGGTGTCACGCTCCGACACATATATTGGATTGGGTGTCACGTTCAGACACACTAACAGTATGGGTATGGGTTCCATGAGAGGACTATTGTACTATCGTATTTACTTGTTATTGAGAATGTGGAATTGTACATTGCTCTTGAAATGATAACTGATTTATATATTTTGTATATGCGTGTTTGTTGTGTTATGATTACTTGTATATGTTTCGCTTACTGAAATAGCCGCATGATCCTACTTGTACATTGTGGTTGTATACTTACACTGCACTTGCTCGTTCTTTGTTGAGTACATGGCATCTTCAGGCGGCCACAGATAAACCTCAGCTAGGAGATTAGTGATCGAGACCGGATTCAAGGGTGAGCCAGTTCTTTCAGGCTGCCATGGGTCCTTCAATTTTGTTTAGTCCCTTCCTTTTGGACTCAGACTGTTCTAGTAATTTTGCTTATGTTAGTTTCGGGTTGTACCCCTTTCTTAGACTTGTTCATTTTAGTAGTTTTGGTACAATGACTTTAAGATTCTAGGGGTTGTTTTCCGCAATAGTTTTGATAGTTGTCTTGGTTAAACTTCAGAGTTTATGGGAACTCCATATTTCTTTAGACATTTAAACATTCTTCTGTATCTTTAAATGCCTAGTTTTTCGTAATAGTTTTTTAGTCGGGTTGTAGTAATGGTTCTCCCACCGAAGGGTTAGTGTGGGTGTCAATCACGACAATCTAGGTCGTGATAAAGTTTGTATCAGAGCCCTAGGTTCGTTGATCTCATTGTACGAAAACGAGTCTAGTAGAGTCTTGCGGAACGGTATGGAGACGTCTGTACTTTTCTTTGAGAGGCTATAGGACTTTATGAAATCTCTTTGTTTTTACTCCTTTCGTGTTATGACTTGATTCCAATTGGTATCTGGCGATCTAAATTGGTATCTAATCTTCTTCACTGTTCTGTCCGCAGATGGTTAACGCTCATTTCAACGGCATCAGGCCCGTAGCTCCCGTCAATGAGCCAGCTGATGAGTCCACAGCAAGAGGCCGCGGTCAAGGCAGTGGTAGATGAAGAGCAAGGGGAAGAGGCCGAGGAAGGGTGGCACCCGCTAGGGGTGGAGCTCCAGTTGAGAATGCTCCCAGAGATAAGGCTCCTCCTGCACATCACGAAGAGGTAGAAGAGAATGTGGAAATTGAGGAGGTTGGACCAGAGGAGGATGCACAAGCCGAGGCTACAGGTGTTCCTCCCTTAGATCCAGTGTTAGCTCAACAAATTATGACTTTTCTGAAGGGATTGGTCGGTCATAAAGTCCTTCCCACAGTGCAAGCGACTCAACCCCCAGTCGATCTCCACATTATTGTTACTGTTCCCAGGGTAGGTAGAGTTGTAGTCTCTGATACCTTTTTCCATCCCCTATTGGGTCCTGTGATGACTGGTAATGAGCATGTGATGCTGACTAAGTTTCTGAAACTAAAGTCGCATGTATTTCATGGTTCTGAGAGTGATGACACCTATGAGTTTATTTTGGACTGCTATGAGAGGCTTCACAAGTTAGGTATTGTACACCAGCATAGGGTAGAGTTCGTGACCTTCCAGCTTCAGGGTGAGGCTAAGCAGTGGTGGAGGGCCTATGTGGAATGTAGATCGTCAGTTTTACCCCCACTCACTTGGACGCAGTTTCATGCTCTGTTTCTGGAAAAGTATGTGCCTCGAACTTTGAGAGATCGGAAGAAGGATGAGTTCATGGCTTTGGATCAAGGTGGTATGTATGTATCTTCTTATGAGGCTAAGTTCCATGCTTTGTCTAGATATGCTACACAATTGGTGACTACTGAGGAGGAGAGGATTCGTTTATTCGTCAAGGGATTGAACCCCGAATTACAGGTATTGTCTGTTCACATGACTTCTGCAGGAAAAAGTTTTAATGAGGTGACAGACTTTGTAAAGAAAGTAGAGGGAGTTCGACGTGATGGGCAGGCCAAAGCTCTGGCTAAGAAGCCCAAGAGCACATGTAACTTCCATGGTTCCTACTCCAGAGGTTCAGGTAGGCCGACGCTTGCAACTCAGCCAATTCAGTCAGCCATGCCCGCTTCTATAGGTAGTTACTCAGGAGCTCCACAACAAAATTTTATTCAGGATAGCTGCCGCGCCTTCGGCCAGCGGCAGGCCATCTTTTGATCGTGGTTGCTATAATTATGGAGAGCCTGGACATATGAGGAGAGATTGTCCCCAACTGCGCATGTTTGACCCCGCGCAGCAGCAGACTAGAGTAGTGGTACCCGTGGGCAACGGTAATAATGGTAGATGACGTCCACAAGGTGGGCGAGGAGGGAATCAACGAGGACGTGTAGGTCAGGGAAATGGTAATGTAGGTAGAGGAGCAACGCATCCAGGCAAATAGGTCGCCCGTCAAGATGACAAGGCTCAGTTTTATGCCTTTCCGGGCAAGATCGAGGTGGAGACATCTGATGCAGTGATCACAGGTACTATTCTTGTCTGTGACCGGATGGCTAATGTGTTGTTTGATCCGGGTTCTACTTTTTCATACGTGTCAGTTCAGTTTTCCTTGGGGTTTGATACGGTTTGTGATGTACTTGATGCCCCCATCCATGTTTCTACCCAGTTGGAGAGTCTGTCATAGTCATTCATGTTTATCGTGCTTGTTCTGTTATGTTTATGGGTTTCCAAACTTGGGCTGATTTGGTTATACTGGATATGACTGACTTTGATATAATCTTAGGCATGACTTGGTTGTCCCCCTATTATGATGTGCTTAATTGTAATACTAAGTCTGTAACTCTAAATATTCTGGGAAGGGAAAAGCTAGAGTAGGAAGGGATGTACAAGCCTAAACCAGCTAAGGAAATATCTTCCATTCGGGCTAGGGAACTGGTGGGGCAGGGGTGTTTGGCGTTTTTGGCTCATATTCGGGATGTTGATGTTGAGTCTCCCTCTATTGAGTCTATTCATGTAGTGTCTAAATTTAGAGAAGTGTTTCCTACTGATTTGCCTGGTATGCCTCCGGATAGAGATATAGATTTCTGCATTGACTTGGAACCTGGTACTCGCCCCATCTTCATTCCTCCTTATCGCATGGCTCCGACGGAGTTGAGAGAGCTTAAAGCTCAAATTCAAGAACTTCTTGATTAAGGTTTCATCCGTCCTAGTGCCTCTCGGTGGGGTGCTTCTATCTTGTTTGTTAAGAAAAAAAATTGTAGTATGAGGATGTGCATAGACGACTGACAGTTGAATAGGGTCACCATTCGGAATAAGTATCCACTGCCTCGGATAAATGATCTTTTTGACCAGTTGCAGGGTGTATCAGTTTTCTCTAAGATTAATCTACGGTCTGGTTACCATCAGCTAAAGATTAGGCCAGAGGATATACCAAAAATGGCATTCAGGACCCGCTATGGGCACTATGAGATTCGAGTGATGTCGTTTGGTTTGACAAATACGTCTGCAGCTTTCATGAGTTTGATGAACGGAGTGTTCAAACCATTTCTGGATTTGTTTGCTATTATTTTTATTGATGAAATTTTGGTTTATTCAAAGAGTAAGGAAGAGCATGCCGACCATCTTTGTATTGTCTAGGTGTCCTTGGGAGACGAAAATTGTATGCTAAATTTTCCAAGTGTGAGTTCTGGTTGACTTCAGTTGCCTTTTTGGGGCATGTGGTTTCAAGGGAACGGGTAATGGTAGATCCCAAAAAGATCGAAGCAGTCAAGAATTGGGTCTGGCCTAGTTCTGTTGACTGAAATTAGGAGCTTTGTGGGGCTCGCCAGCTACTATCGCCGGTTTGTGAAGAATTTTGCTTCTATCGCCACGCATTTGACAAGGTTGACCAAAAATGAGGTACCTTTCGAGAGGAATGGCAAATGTGAAGAGAGCTTTCAAAAGCTCAAGACTCTTCTGACCACAACACATATTTTGGCACTACCGGTGGAAGGTAAATATTTCATTGTTTATTGTGATGCTTCACATTCGGGCTTGGGTGCGATGTTGATGTAAGATAAGAATGTCATAGCTTATGCATCGCGGTAGATGAAGGTGCATGAGCGAAATTACCCGACACATGATTTGGAGTTGATAGCGGTAGTGTTTGCTCTCAAGATCTGGAGGCATTACCTTTATGGTGTCAAGTGTGAGGTGTTTACTGACCATCGTAGCTTACAGCATGTATTCACTCAGAAGGACATGAATCTGAGACAGCGAAGGTGGATGTAGTTACTCAAGGACTATGATGTTACCATCCAGTATCATCCGAGTAAGGCTAACGTGGTGGCAGACGCATTAAGCTGGAAGGCGGTGAGTATGGGTAGTCTAGCTTGCTTGGGTGTATCCAAGTGACCTTTGGCCAAGGAAATTCAAACCTTGGAGTCTAAGTTTATGCGGTTGGGCGTCTCAGAAAAAGGTGGGGTGTTAGCTAGCATTGAGGTTAGGCCCACATTTATTGAGGAGATCAAGGCCAAACAATTTGAGGATGAGAATTTAAATGAGCTCAGAAAGAAGACAGTGTATGGCAAGGCACAAGATGTGACTCTTGATGCGGGTGGTGTGCTCAATTTTAAGGGAAGAGTTTGTATTCCCCGAGTGGATGACTTGATTTAGAAAATATTGACAGAATCCCATGGTTCGCGGTATTTCATTAGTCCGGGTGTGACCAAGATGTACCGAGATTTGAAGCGACTTTATTGGTGGTCTGGCATGAAGAAAGACATAACGGAGTTTGTGACTAAGTGCCAAAACTATCAGCAGGTAAATATGAACACCAAAGGCCTGCAGGTTTGCTTCAGCGAATGCCAATTCCGGAATGGAAGTGGGAAAGGATAGTTATGGATTTCGTGGTTGGCCTCCCCAAGACCTTGGGAAAGTTTGATTCCATTTGGGTGGTGGTCGATAGACTGACTAAGTCCGCCCACTTCATTCCAGTCAGAGTGGATTATAATACGCAGCAGTTGGCTAAGGTGTATGTGAAGGAGATAGTGAGGCTGCATGGAGTTCCGTTTTCTATCATCTCGGACCGTGGTACTTAGTACACTTCCAAGTTTTGGGGAAAATTGCATGAGGAGTTGGGCACTCAACTCATTTTTAGCACAGCCTTCCATCCGCAAATGGACGGGTAGTCAGAGAAGACTATTCAAGTGTTAGAGGACATGTTGAGGGCATGTGTGATTGACTTTGGAGGACATTGGGATAAGTTCCTACCTTTGTGTGAGTTCTCCTATAATAACAATTTCCACTCCAGCATTGATATGGCACCATTCGAGGCCCTTTATGGGAGGGGATGTAGATCACCCATAAGATGGTTTGAGGCTGGAGATGTGAAACCTTTGGGGGTTGATTTGGTAAAGGATGCTCAAGATAAGGTAAGAAGCATACAAGCTAAACTTCTAGCAGCCCCGAGTCGATAGAAGAAGTATGCAGACCGTAAGGTAAGAGACATGGAAATTCAAGCCGGTGAATAAGTTTTTCTTAAAGTGTCACCCATAAAGGGGTGATGAGATTCGGCAAGAAGGGCAAGCTTAGTCCTCGATACATTAGACCATTTGAGATTCTTGACTGTGTAGGTCCAGGGGGTTATAGGTTGGCCTTACCTCCTAGCTTATGTAGAGTTCATCTAGTGTTTCATGTATCCATGTTGAAGAAGTATCATGGGGGTGGGGATTAGATCATAAAATGAGACTCAATTTTGTTAGATAAAGACCTTCAGTATGAGGAGGAACCAGTTGCAATTCTCGATCACGACGTTCGGAAGCTGAGGACCAATGAGATAAAGTCCGTAAAAGTTCAATGGATGCATCGCCCGGTTGAAGAAGCTACTTGGGAAACCGAGAAGGATATGCGAGACAAGTATCCCCAGTTGTTCGACGATTCAGGTACTACTCTACCCTTACTTTAGCCAGTTTTTCCTAGTTATCACTCGAAGATGAGTGATGGGTAAATTGGTATCTACTGTAACGACTTGTTCCCGTCGTTATGGAAAAGCCAATGGGGAAAGAATTTGGGCCAGAAAACTTTTGAGTAGTGACTTGAGAATTCCTAACCTAGTCCAGATTTGGATGAAATCTAAGTCAGGTGAGGTCTAGGGAAATCTGGTAATGAATGAGAGAGTTAATTATGAATTTGATCACATGAGTGGATAGTCAAGACGTTAGGGAGCCCGTACAGATTTATGGAAATGAATTCGGGAGAGTAGAAATCCCGAAACTGATCTTAGCGTGAACAGGTAGTTTTTGAACGTCAAGGGTTGAAGGTGTTTTGTTAAATGGGAGTTTGGAACTCAAATTCCGACTCTCTGTCTCCATGCAAGCCGCCAGGACGAGATTAATTCCACCAGGGCGGGGCCGCTGTGGCGGGATGGGATCCGCCGTAGCGGGCCAGTCGCGACTTAAGTCGGAAAAAAACCTCAATTTCATTATTTGAGAGCTAAGAGACGACCCAGGGCAATTTCTTGACAGTTTCCACCTCTTCTAGCGCTAAAGGTAAGGTTTTTACTCCCCTAATCCATTTTTTGATCCGTAGAACTTATATTCTTGGATAATTATCATTGGGGGAGGGTTTTGACCTGAAGTTAATGGTGAAAAACCCTAAGTTGGGTATTGGGATCTTGGGTTTGGCTTAGGGTTGATAATGTCAATTGTAATCTGGGTAATTAGGCTTCGTTTATTGATCCTTGCTTAATTGATTGTTTAGTCCACGAACAAGAGGAAAGAATTCGGAAAGGAAAGGTTCAAGAGTCTTAGAAGGATTCAAGCTTAGTTTTGAGGTAGGTGATGGTTTGATTTCATGTTTGTGTGTTATATGTCGGTAATTGTTTCATTGTAATGCATGTATGTATGTGAATGAGGCACTGTAGATCAAACCTAATGAAATGAGTATGAATGAACAATTGCATGCCATGAGCCTAATACTTGATTGTATGATTATGAGTAAGTACATTATAGGTGTGATTGTGATTGTGGTTGTGCTGATTGGATCGGGTGTCACGTTCCGACACATACATTGGATCGGGTGTCACGTTTCGACACATACCTTGGATCGGGTGTCACGTTCCGACACATATATTGGATCGGGTGTCACGTTCCGACACACTAACAGTTTGGGTATGGGTTCCATGAGAGGACCATTATACTATCGTATTTACTTGTTATTGAGAATGTGGAATTGTACATTGCTCCTGAAATGATAACTGATTTATATATTCTGTATATGCATGTTTGTTGTGTTGTGATTACTTGTATATGTTTCGCTTACTGAAATAGCCACGTGATCCTACTAGTACACTGTGGTTGTGTACTGACACTGCACTTGCTCGTTCTTTGTTGAGTACATGGGATCTTCAGGCGGCTACGGATAGACCTCAGCTCGGAGATTAGTGATCGAGACTGGATTCAAGGGTGAGCCAGTTCTTTCAGGCTGCCATGGGTCCTTCAATTTTGTTTAGTCCCTTCCTTTCGGACTCAGACTGTTCTAGTAGTTTTGCTTATGTTAGTTTCGGGTTGTACCCCTTTCTTAGACTTGTTCATTTTAGTAGTTTTGGTACAATGACTTTCAGATTCTAGGGGTTGTTTTTTGCAATAGTTTTGATAGTTGTCTTGGTTAAACTTCAGAGTTTATGGGAACTCCATATTTCTTTAGACATTTAAACCTGCTTTCGTATCTTTAAATGCCTAGTTTTTCGTAATAGTTGTTTAGTCAGGTTGTAGTAATGGTTCTCCCACTGGAGGGTTAGTGTGGGTGCCAATCACGACGGTATGGGTTGTGACAAGTAATTAGGGACATAGGGAGTAATACACAATGATAATAGAATTCTGATAAAGTAGAAAATTTAGAGCAAAACCTAACAGAAAATTTCATGAGGCGTAAGCCCCATCAATTTGGACGTCGTGCAGTAGTGCAACGCATGGACAATGCGCGAGAGCCTAAGTATAAAGCTTCCTTAATAGACTTTACCCCTTAAAATATTGAGTTAATATCATGTGGACCAATGATCCACGTATCAGTCTGGACGTATGCTTAAGCGTTGGAGGAGTTTTTATTTTGGGGCGTAAGCGTGGAAACCTCTCCTAATTAAAATTAAGGATGCTTAGGCGTTGGAAGAGTTTTTATTTTGGGGCGTAAGCTAGAAACCTCTCCTAATTAAAATTAAGGTATAATACATAAGGGGCCGTTTGGTTACTAGTTAGAGTTATGCAGATATTAGTTATGCAGAGTTTAGTTATGTAGGTATTAGTTATGCAGGTATTAGTTATGAAGTTTAATTATGGAGGTATTAGTTATGCAAGTATTAGTTATACAAGAGTTTAGTTATGCAGATATTATTTAGTTATGTAGAGATCACAATACATAAATTATTAACTATTAAATATTGAATTTATTGTAAATTAATATATATATTATTACAAATAAATAAGTAAGCAAATAGTATAAGTTCTTCCACTTTTCCAATAAAAAGTAAAGAATTTTTTTCCCTCTATACTTAATTGGGACCGTTTTTTTTTTTTATGTTTATAACTTATAAAAATAAAATACGATTAATATGTTTCAAGTACATTATAATATCCTATTTTATATAATGTAAATATTATATTAATATGTTGTATATATTGTTTATACATTTTTAATATACCAAATATATGAATTATGTATAAATTCACATCCTAAACAAAATAATAATACATGTTAATTAAATAAGTGGAATATATTTAATAATATAGAACCTTAATATATGATTGACATATGTGCCAGCAAAATATATACAATTCAATTTGTAATATTAATAAAATATAACATTTGGATTTCAAATGAATACAGGAAAAAAAAAAGTTATCCGTGAATTTAAAAAAAGGTAAAAAAAAAAGGTTAGGAAAATAGTATAGTTTGGTAAAGTTTTCAATTAAAAAAATTAAAAATAAATCAATAGAGGTAAATGTGTAATTTACTATTTTAATACATGTATAGTTAATACCTGCATAATTTATTCCACCATCTATCCTGCATAACTTATACATAGATTCCCTCATAAGTTATTTGTATTAATTATGTAGGACTACAAAAAACACAACCGAACACCGCATAAAATTAATACATAATAACTTTTATATAACATTTGGAATCCTACCAACCAAACATGGTATAGGTTATATTGACTTTTTCACCTACTACAAAACTTCTACCAAACATAGTAAAACTAATGCAACTATTTATACATGAACAAAATGCAACTTATACAGTAACCAAACAGCCCCTAAATGTGCTCTTTAACTTGGTCTTAACTTACATTTATGCCCTCCAACTTTGGATATGCACAAATAGATACTTAAACTTGTATAAAGTTAAACAAATAGACATACACCTTCTACGTGGTATTCTACGTGACAATTTGAGTATCTACTAATGCACGCCCAAAGTTAGAGGATATAAATATAAAATGAAGTTAAGTTAAAGGATATATATATATATATATATATATATATATATATATATATATATAT
>JAJONR010011549.1:0-10469 GCA_029582245.1 Solanum etuberosum | reverse complement strand
TCTTACATACTTGAAAGAACAAGGTTCTTGAAGAATCTTGAAGAAGAACTTGATTAAAAGCTTTGAAACCCTAGCTTGAAGGTAAACGATCAAGAAAACCTTTCTTGAGATTTTTAAATTAGTTTCTTGAAATATCTATGGCAAAGATTTATGATTTTCATTAGTGATTCATAATTGTTTGAGGTGATGAGTCGGATAATTCTTCTCATACACCTTAAGTTGTCTAGAAGCATAAGCTATAACCTTACCTCGCTGCATCAACACACAACCTAGGCCAACTCTGGATGCGTCACAATAGATAACATAACCGTCTGAACCCTCTGTAGAGTCAAAACCAGAGCTGTAGTCAACCTAGTTTTCAGTTTTGCGAAGCTTTTCTCACAATCATCTGACCACTGAAACTTAACCTTTTTCTGAGTCAACTTAGTCAACGGAGAGTCTATGGATGAAAATCCTTCCACGAACCTTCTGTAATAACCTGCTAGACCCAAGAAATTCTGATATCTATAGGAGAGGTAGGTTTGGGCCATTGTTTCACCACTTCTATTTTCTGAGAATCCACTCGAATCCCTTCGCTAGATACTATATGCCCGAGGAAAGCATCTGATTGTAACCAAAACTCACATTTGCTAAACTTAGCAAACAACTGGCGATCTTTGAGAGTTTGCAGAACAACTCTCAAATGAGTCGCATGATCTTCCTCATTCCTCGAGTAAATGAGGATATAATCAATAAAGACGATAACGAACAAGTCCAAATACTGCTTGAACACTCTGTTCATCAAATCCATGAAATCTGCAGGAGCATTGGTTAGTCCAAATGACATAACTACAAATTTATAATGACCATACCGAGTTATGAAAGCTGTTTTTGGAATGTCAATATCTCTTACTCTGAGCTGATGATAACCGGATCTGAGGTCTATCTTTAAAAAATGACTAGCACTGTGAAGTTTGTTAAACAAGTCATCAATCCTGGGGATGGGATACTTATTCTTGATTGTGACTTTGTTCAACTGCCGATAGTCAATGCACATCCTGAGAGAACCATCTTTCTTTTTCACAAACAACACTGGTGCACCCCATCGCGAAATACTAGGTCTGATGAAGCCTTTATCTAGAAGGTCTTTCAACTTCTCTTTCAATTTCTTAAGCTCAGCTGGAGCCAATCTGTAAGGAGGAATAGAAATAGGCTGGGTATCTGGAAGGAGATAAATTCCAAAGTCGATTTCCCTTTCGGGAGGAACTTTGGGAAGATCTTCTGGAAACACTTCTCGGAACTTATTAACTACTGAAACTGACTCAAGAGTTGGGGTTTCAAATCTTTAATCCTTAACCCGAACTAGATGATAGAGATAACCCTTAGAGATCATCTTTCTGGCCTTAAGGTAAGAAATGAATCGACCCATAGGCACTAAGCTACTACCCTTCCATTCTAAGATTGGTTCGTTTGGAAACTGAAAACGAACAATTCTACTTCTATAATCGACTGAGGCATAACATGAATGTAACCAATCCATGCCTAGAATTATATCGAAGTCTACCATTTCTAACTCTACAAGATCTGCTGAGGTAACTTTCTGAGAGACTGTGACAGGGCAATTTATGTATACCCGTCTTGCTATAACTTGGTCAACGACTGGAGTAGAGACTGAGAAGGGTTCTAAGAGAGTTTCTGGACTAACATCGAATTTGACTACTATATAAGGAGTTACAAAGGAAAGAGTAGCCCCTGGATCTAACAAAGCATAAACATCTAAGTTAAAAACTCGTAACGTACAAGTGACCACATCAGGTGAATCTTCATGATCCTGGCAAACCTGAAGAGCATACAACCTATTTTTTTGCTGACCGCCACCTATACTAGATGAGTTACCCTAATGAGTCGGGCGACCTGCTGGTGCTGTTGAAGTTGTGAACTAAGCTCTACCATTATTAGCTCCTTGACCCCACTTAGAAAAAGGACAATCTCTCAACATGTGACCAGATTGACCACACCCAAAACGTCTTTCCTTTCCTGCAAGACACTCGCCCGGATAGTTCTTACAACACTTAGGACAAGTTGGGTAGGTTCTAGTACCTGAAATACTCCCTGAAAAATAGAGCTTGATGCCCTACCTTTCTGATCCTTCAGAACCTGGAGTGTGGAACACTAGCTAATGAAGGTGCCGGAGCTGAAGATTTCTACTGGAACTGAGAGCGATTTCCACCACCCGATTTTTGTTGAGAGTACTCATAGTTACCTGTTCTATCTTTCTTGTTGTCCTTAGCTATTTCCTTAAGCTTATCTCCTTCAACCTGGTGAGCATGAGTCATAAGCCTAGAGATGTTCATATTTTCCAGCAACATAGCATTTCTGCACTCTATTTTTACTAAGTCTGACACAGCATACAAAAACTTGTTCATTTGAGCCATGGAATCGGCAACCATGTGAGGAGCATACCTTGAGAGTTGGGTGAACTTGAGTCCGTACACTTGGACTGTCATGTTACCTTGTCTCACATTCATGAACTTCTGAGCTCTTGCCTCCCTCAACTCTCTTGGGAAGAACCTGTCTAGAAAAGTCTCACTAAAGCATTCCCAAGTGATAGGAGCTGCATCTGCATGTTCTCTTTCCATTGAGTATACCAGATATGAGCTACATCCTTAAGCTGATAGGATGCCAACTCTACCCTATCATTACATGTCACTTGCATCACTCCAAAGATCTTCTTGACCTCATCTATGAAGTTTTGGCGATCCTCACCAATCTGTGATCCTAAGAACTCATGAGGATTCATCCTAACAAAATCACGAACTCTAGCTGCAGCTGACCCAACATTAGCATTTGCAGGAGCTGGAACCTGGTGGTTGTTCTGGTTAGTCACACTCTGAGCAAAAAGTTGGATAGCATTCCGAAACTCTGCATTCGAAACTTCCTGATCTGGGACTGGAGGAGCTGCGTTCGCATTCCCTGCGTTAGCTCTACGAGGAGGCATGATCTTAAACGCATAATGATGAGTTAGAGAGAGATCATACCAACGCACGATAAGAATATCAAAAAAGTGAGGCTTTCCTAAAACACTTCGTAGCTTCCCCCTCATTAGACTTAATAGATGGAGACTCAACCTCAACATCCCGAATGTGAGCCAAATAAGCCAAACAACCCTGCCCCACCAATTTCCTAGCCCGAATGGAGGATATGATCTTAGCTGGCTTAGACTTGTACACCGCTTTCCACTCTAACTTTTCCCTACCATGGATCTCTAAAGTCACATACTTAGTATTAAAATTAAGCACATCATAATAGGGGGACAACCAAGTCATGCCTAAGATGATATCGAAGTCAGTCATATCCAAAATAACCAAATCAGCCCAAGTCTGAAAACCCATAAACAAGATAGGAAAAGCACGATAGACATGGGTGACTATGACAGACTCTCCAACTCGATAGAAACATGGATGGGGTCATCAAGTATATCACAAATCATATCAAATCCCAAGGAAAACTTCACGGACACATAAGAATAAGTAGAACCCGGATAAAATAAGACATTAGCCATCCGGTCATAGACAAGAATAGTACATGTGATCACTGCGTCAGAAGACTGTCTCATTCTTGCCCGGAAAGGCATAACACTGATCCCTGTCATCTTGACAGGCGACTTCCCTGCTTGGTTGCACCATACCTCTGCCTGCGTTACCATTTCCTTGACCTCTACGGCCTCGCTGATTTCCTCCTCGCCCACCTTTTGGACGTTCTCGACCATTATTACAATTTCCCATGGGTACCACTGCTCTACTCTGCTGTTGCGTGGGGTCCAACATTCGTGGGTGGGGACAATCTCTCCTCATATGCCTAGGTTCTCCACAATTATAACAAGTGTGATCAAAAGATGGCATGCTGCCCGCCGAAGGTGCGGCTGGCTATCCTGAATCAAATTCTGATGTGGAGTTCCCGAGTAATTACCTGTAGAAGCGGGCATAGCGGACTGAATTGGCCGGGCTACAAGTGTCAGCCTCCCTGAACCTCTGGAGTAGGAACCCTGAAAGTTACACGTGATCTTAGCTTTCTTAGCCAACGCCTTAGTCTTCTCATCGCGCCTCACTTCTTCCACTTTTTTCACAAAATCCATTACCTCATTAAAACTTTTCCCTGCAAAAGTCATGTGGACAGACAATACCTGTAACTCAGAGTTTAGTCCCTTGATGAATAGACGAAGTCTCTCTTCCTTAGTAGTCATCAATTGTGTAGCATATCTAGACAAAGCATGGAACTTAGCCTCATAAGCAGCCATAGACATACCACCTTGCTCCAAAGCCATGAACTCATCCTTCTTACGATCTCTCAAGGTCCG
Organism: Solanum etuberosum; assembly: GCA_029582245.1. Lineage (NCBI taxonomy): Eukaryota > Viridiplantae > Streptophyta > Magnoliopsida > Solanales > Solanaceae > Solanum > Solanum etuberosum. The sequence continues at coordinate 6,133 of JAJONR010011549.1, read as the reverse complement.
GGGCACATACTTCTCCAAGAACAGAGCATGAAACTGTGTCCAAGTGTGTGGTGGTAGAACTGACGATCTGCATTCCACATATGCTCTTCACCACTACTTAGCCTCGCCCTGAAGTTGGAAAGTCACAAACTCTACTCCATGCTGGTGTATAATACCTAACTTATGTAGCCTCTCATAACAATCCAAGATGAATTCGTAGGCGTCCTCACTCTCAGAACCATGGAACACAGACGACTTCATCTTTAGAAACTTATTCAACATCTCATGCTCTTTACCAGTCATTACGGGACCCAACAAAGGATAGAAAAAGGCGTCATTACCTAATGCTGCATCTCCCCTGGGACTAGTAACAGTAGAGGGGCGGTTGGTTGGGGGTTGAGTAGCTTGCGATGCTAGGAGGATTCCAGGACCAACCAATCCCTTCAGAAAAGACATTATTTATTGAACTAACACCGGGTCTAAGGAAGGAACACCGGTATTCCTAGCTGGTGCATCCTCTTCCTGTCCAACATCCCCCTCGTCCTCAATCTCCACATTCTCTTCCACCTCTTCATGATGTGCGGGAGGAACCTCATCTCTGGGAGCATTCTCAACCGGTGCTCCATCCCTAGTAGGTGCTACCCTTCCTCGGCCTCTGCCACTTGCTCTTCATCTACCCCTGCCTCGGCCGCGACCTATTGTTGCGTATTCCTCAGCTGGTTCATTGACGGGAGCTATGGGCCTGACGCCTATGAATCTAGTATTAACCATCTGCAGACAGAAGGGTGAAGGAGGTTTGATACTAATTGGGATCACCAGATACAAATTGGAACCAAGTTATAGCACGAATGGAGACAAGAGAAAACATAAAGATTTCCTAAAGTCCTATAGCCTCTCGAATAAAAGTACAAATGTCTCCGTACCATTCCGCAAGACTCTACTAGACTCATTTTGGTACACCAAGATCAACAAACCTAAGGCGCTGATACCAACTTTGTCACGACCCAGACCGTCGTGATTGGCACCCACACTAACCCTCCGGTGGAAGAACCATTACTACTAACCAGCTAACCCTAAAACTAAACATTTAAAGATACGGAAGTAGGTTTAAATGCAGAAATAAAGTGGAGTTCACATAAACTCCAAAAGTCTAACAAATTCGTTACTAAAACATTGTGGCAAAACCCCTAGAATCTGAAAGTCAATGTACCAAAACATCTAAAGTTCAATAATTCTAAGGAAAATGGGTACAACCGAAACTAAACATATGAGTAAGTCTAACTAGAAAGTCTGAGTTTGAAAAGAGTGGACTAAAACATAGAGGACCCATGGCAGCCTAAAAGAACTGGCTCACCCTTGAATCTGATCTTGCTCATTGATCTCCTAAACGAGGTATGTCAGTAGCCGCCTGAAGATGCCATGTACTCAACAAAGAAAGAGCAAGTGTAGTATCAGTACACAACCACAATGTACTTGTCGGATCATGCGGCTATTCCAGTAAGTGAAACATATATATAAGCACTCACAACATAGTAAAAATGCATATACAGAACATATACAATATAATTTATCATTTCAGGAGCAATGTACAATTCCACATTCTCAGTAATACGCATATATGGCAAGTCAATGATCCTCTCATAGAACCCATACCCAAACTGTTAGTATGTCGGATCGTGACACCCGATCCAACTTAGTGTGTCAGAACATGACACCCATTCCAATATGTATGTCGATACGTGACATGCGATCCCAGTTAGTGTGTCGGAACGTGACACTTGATCCATCCAACATGCCACAATCACAATCACAATCACAATGTACATTCTCATAATCATACAATTAAGTGTTGATTCATGGCTTACAATCATTCATTCATACTCATTTACATTAGGTGTGATCAATAGTGTACATACATGCATTACAATGAAGCAAATACTAACATACATCACACAAACATGAAATCAAACCAGCACCTACCTCGAAACCAATCTTGAATCCCCCTAAGGCACTTGAATCTTCCCTTTCTGGATTCTTTCCGCTTGTTCGTGGTCTAAAAATATACAATTAACACAAGGATCAATAAACGAAGCCTAATTACCCGGATTACAATCGAAATGATCAACCCTAGGCCAAACCCAAGATCCCAATAACCAACTTAGGGATTTTTCCACCATTAACATCAGATCAAACCCTTCCCCCAACAATAATTACCCAAGAAACTAAGTTCTACGGATCGAAAGACTGATTAGGGGAGCAAAATCCTTACCTTTAGTGCTAGAAGAGGTGGAAAACCTTTAAGAAATATCCCTGGGTCGTTTCTTAGCTCTCAAGGACGAAACCTGCAGAAATATAACATTTTTGGGGTTTAATCCTAACTTAAGTCGCGACTTGCCCGCTACAGCTGACCCCGTCCCACCACAGCAGCCCCGCCCTGGCGGGACCTGGGATCTTTCACGGAGATAGAACGTCGGAATTAGAGTTCCAAACCTCCATTTCACAACACACCTTCAACCCATCACATTCAAAAATAACCTATTCACGCTAAGATCAGTTTCGGGAGTTCTACTCGCCCGAATTTGATTCCGTAAAGTCATATGGGTTCCTTAACGTCTTAGCTATCTACTCATGTGATCAAAATCATAATTAGATCTTTCATTCATTACCAGATTTTTTAGACCTGACGCAAGGATCAATAAATGAGGCCTAATTACCTGGATTACAATCGAAATCATCAACCCTAGGCCAAACCCAAGATCCCAATACCCAACTTAAGGCTTTTTCCACCATTAACTTCAGATCAAACCCTTTCCCCAATAATAATTACCCAAGAATCTAAGTTCTACGGATCGAAAGAAGGATTAGGGGAGAAAAATCCTTAACTTTAGTGCTAGAAGAGGTGGAAAACCTTCATGAAATATCCCTAGGTCGTTTCTTAGCTCTCAAGAATGAAACTTGCAGAAAAATAACATTTTTGGAGTTTAATCCCGATTTAAGTCGCGACTGGACAGCTAAAGCGGACCCCGTCCCACAGCAGCGGCTTCCGCGGAGACACAACGTCGGAATTAGAGTTCCAAACCCCCATTTAACAACACACCTTCAATCCATGAAATTCAAAAATAACCTGTTCACGCTAAGATCAGTTTCGGGAGTTCTACTCGCCTAAATTCGATTCTGTAAAGTCGTACGGGTTTCTTAACGTCTTAGCTATCTACTCATGTGATCAAAATCATAATTAGATCTCTCAGTCATTACTAGATTTCCTAGACCTCTCATGACTCCGATTTCATCCAAATCTGGACTAGGCTAGGAATTCTCAAGTTACTACTCAAAAGTTTTCTGGCCCCAATTGTTTCCCCATTGGCCTTTCCCTAGCGATGGGATCAGGTCGTTATAGAAATGTAAAAAAAAAATGTGAGAGAAAGATCAAATATAACCCTACATGAATATATCTTTTTTAAAATAATATTTTTTGAAAAGTAAATTTAAAATGATTTTTTCACTTCAATTAGAGAAAAGGGGATATACTTATACTTATAAAAGTATAAAATTAAGTGCCCACCCAAAAGTAAGAACATCACTCAACTTGGAGCAACTTTAAAAATTAAATAAAAGTTAACTAAATCACTCAATGCGAGCAATTGTTTTTAAAAAACTATAAAAAGTTAACCAAATCATTCAATTTGGAGCGACTTCAAAAAAAATGATGAAGCAAAACGCTAAAAGATAAGCGACTTTTAAAAAGAATTATTGGATGACGTTATTTTACCGTCAGTTAATATTAAAGGCAAAACGCACAACTTTAAGCGATTTATCCATTTTGGTTAAATAGAAAAGTAAGTGGTCCTTTTTGCATTTTAGTTTTAAAAAGGGACTCTTTTGGCTCCAAACTCAAGAATTATGCAGGTGTACGAAACACTACCTTCTTGCAATCTACATATTGTAGTCAATTGCAAGAGCAGATGCTTGTGCGACGATTAAGAAGAGACAATAATTTATTGGAGGGGAAAAATGTCAATCAAAATTTGAAGGTTTGAACTTCCAACTTTTAATAATATTAGTTCTGGGAACGTGCCTTACATGTTTGACCTCTATTATTATATAAAATTTATATAGGCTTAAATCATGTATAGAAAACATTTCTAATATCAATCCAATTAACTTAAAAAGTAATAAAATATACATATCACCATATGCATTCAGAATGAAAAAGGATAATATGTTGATCATAATAAGAAAGAATAACCGATCAATAAAAAATTAAATAAGAATTATAAGATGATTAAATAAAAAAGTGTAGTGAACTAATATTTTATATCCAATTTATAAAAGAAGAAATTTTGTACATCAAAATTTTTGAGTGAATGCGATAGTAATAGAGAGAAAAAGATAATTTTACCTGATTTTGTAGATGGATTTTTTTGTGTTGACGAAATGGAACCAAAAAATTACTAATTAATGTACCTCTTATTTTTTGCTAATAGATGAAGAATGAAGAATGAAAAATGAAGAACATAAGGAGTTATTATAGAAATGTATTGGAAAATTTAAAAGAAAAGACATTTATTTCATAAGCAATAAAAGAGGAAATCAATTCAAATGAATATAAAAGAATGATTTGCCTTTTCATATACTATGGCCATACAACTCCCATTTTCTATTTATTTGTATTTTACTTTTTTTTTATTAATCATATTTATAAAATGTATAGTTTGTTATAAAATATTATAGTGTGGATGTCCACTACACCAAGAAGTTACTCTTACCCATTATCTCCATTACTTTCCTCCATTATGAAGATAACCATAACCTCCATAACCTCCAACTTGATAACCACTATTCTTGTAACCTTTCACTTCCATAACCTCCCCCATTATATTCATGTTAATGTCATGTTTATGACTAACATTTTGTATGCCTCTATGTTACACTATAAATAGAGGCATAAGGGTTCATATTGTATATACTTGAAGACTTGAAATAATAAAAAAAACTCTCATCTCTTGTCTCCCTATTTCTATTGCTTTCATCTTCTATATTTCTTGTCTTATTTTGCTTTAGTTTTACAGCACGTTATCAGCACGATTGTTCTACTATTGAAGGATTGAAGCAAAGTAAATATAAAGAAGGTAAGAATATTTCTGTTTATTTTTCTCTCCAAAACAAGGTAAATTACTATATAATCTATTTTATATTTTACTTTTGATTATGCATCATTAGTTTTCTTACCATCTCAAAATCATATGAGTCCAGCAAGTTGCTTTTACTTTGAGCAAACTTTTAATTTGATCACTTATATATTTAAAAAGTAAAATTAGTTTTGTAAGTTAATAATTTGTAAAGAAATTGTTATTTATGATCTTTTTTTATTAAAAGATTAGTTATTGAGTTATGTGGCATATACATATTGATTGGATTATCATTATTGGTTACTTTTGTACCTTTTTATTTTTCTTTATCTAAACATTTACTTGTTAAGTTATTAATATATTATTTGTACTAACAAAGTTTGTTTTGTGGTTATTTTAAAATGGTTAGTAAATTATGTTAAATCTCTGTAACAATACTGAGAAGGAATGTTAAAAGGTTGTAATTCATTTTAACTTGGGACTTTTACATGATTCCAACATGTTGTTCTAATTAATTAATTTTGTTCATTTTTCTTATGTTTTAAGTCAAATTCAGATTATATTTATGGGTTTCAATATTTATTTTTTGGTAACGCTTTGGTTTATTAAAACAACGATTGAGCGTAAGATGATGAATTCAAGTTTCATCGCACCAAGTGGGTAAGACATCGAGTTAAAGTCTCGGTGCGTCATGATAATAATATGTTGGGTTCAAGTCTCATTGATTTATGGGCTAAGGCTTCTTTATATTGATAAGACATTAGGTTTAAGTCCTAATGAACTATAGTGATAATATGATGATGACTACGGCAAAATGATGAACTTTTGGTGAAAAGTCATGAAATCCACCAATTGATTTGCTCCATTCTCTTATGTGAATGTGGTAGCAGTGTATAATATGTCTGAAAGATGACAAGTAATTTAATGTATGAATATAGGCGTGGTAAAATGTTAATGGTCATCATTATGGTAATTAAAAGGAAGAACAATATGGGTTCTTAAGATGATCCTTCAAAATGTGAAGG
>JAJONR010011548.1:0-12812 GCA_029582245.1 Solanum etuberosum | reverse complement strand
TCCATTACTGGATACCTAGTGACTTATGGAAACTCTTTAATTTCATGGAAGTCCAAGAAACAAAACACCATCTCGCGCAGCTCAGCAGAGGCTGAATATAGGAGTCTAGCCTCTACCGTAGCTGAAATTGTGTGGCTAGTTGGTCTATTCAAGGAGTTGGGGATCTCTTTGCAGCTACCAGTTTCTATACATTGTGACAGCAAATCAGCCATTCAGATTGCTGCCAATCCAGTCTTTCACGAACGCACCAAGCATATCGACATTGATTGTCATTTTATCCGAGAAAAGATACAACTTGGATTAGTTCAACCAGTGTATCTCAACACAACAGAGCAGCCAGCAGATCTACTTACCAAAGGACTCACAAGCAATCAGCATTCTTATCTTGTTTCCAAGCTAGGATTGAAGAATATCTTTCATACTCCTAGCTTGAGGGAGGATGTTAAACACTTGGTTAAATGCACTGCAGTGCACTAACAGAAAAGTGTACACCTGTCAGTCTGGTTGTTAGAGTTAGTTAAATTAACTGTTTCAGTTTGTAATGGATATAAATAGAGTTGTATAGATTGTAATAGCTAGATTTCTTCATTCATTGTTCATGAGTTCAATACAGAATTTTCTCTCTTCTTCTTCCTCAATCAGTTCCTCCCAAATTGTTATTTCTCTCCATTGATTAGTTAGAATTCACTGAAGTTTACAGGGTATCATAGCAGGGCCCATCTCACCCAATGTTGGGGGCCCCGAAAATTAAATTGCCCACGCACCAGATGCTAAGCACTGGGCGTGCGTTGGGGTGTTAAAGAATGACAAAAGTCTCACATTGGTGGTTAATGAGATGGGTGGACTTCTTATAAGGCTTGGACAATCCTCCTGCCTTTGAGCTAGCTTTTGGGGTGTGAGTTAGGCTAAGACCTAATTTTACATGACATGAATCCAGATTAGCCCTGCCAGTAGAGTTCTGATATCGGATGTTTAAAGCAAAAACAAACATGGTGACCTGCTTAAAGCTTCAAACTGAAATCAATTTGGACCAAGTAGAGCAACATTCAAACTCAAATGCAAGTATTGACTAAGTAGAGCAACAGCAGCATGCCAGCATCATCATTTGGGATTATTGGCTATGAATGAATAATACCTTAGCAACATCACGATTAAGCTTCCTCACAGTATTAGACAGCGTTGCATTCTCTTTCACCAAACTCTCCTGCAAAATTCAACCACTACAAACAAGTCAACCCTTAGTCCCAACAAGAAAAATCGCCGAAGCCAAAACGGGTCGGGTCGGACCTTCTCTTGCTCAGCGCGGGAAAGCCTATCGGAGGCGTCGGCGAGGGAGGAGTCAAGTGAGTCAAGCTGGGAGTTAAGGTCGTTGATGATGTCATCTCTCTCCGACAAGTGGCGGCGTAAGGCGGCGGCTTCCGATTCCAAGGCGGAGATGCGCGTGGATAAGGCAATGGAAGTGATCTTACGCGCTAAATCGAGCTGCTCAAATGGATCTGACGGCAGTACTTCCACAATTTCCTCGGGAAGATCAAATTCCGTAGCCATTTTATTTTATTTTCAACTAACTTACCTATTCTAGTGTTGTACTACTACACTATTATTTAAGTTTTTAATTAAAAAAAATTGTTTTTTTTTTTTGGAATTAATTATTGTTATAGTTTGTTTTGTTGTGTGAATCTTTTTGTTATGGTAAGGAAAATAGTGTGTCCACAAAGGAGATGTGAGTAGGATAAGGTTGCTTTTTGGAGTTATTTGGTCACTTCTATGTGTGGTTGTTTTTCTCCTTTCTAGCAAGTTTCCTTTGTTTGGTCATTGTTTGTGTGTGGTTACCTGTGATGATTGACTATCTGAACTTTCATATTATCGGTGAGTATTCGATTCTTCATATTTCAATTCACTGCTCATTTTTCTTTCCCCTATCTCCATATTATTTTCTTAAAATAAAAAGAGGAGAGAAATTGTATGCTTCATTCATCCGTCCTAAAGCTTTTTAAATCTAAAGTAAATTAAACTAACTTAATATTTTATATTCAAAAATTATACTAAAAATACTATAAATTATAATTATTCTCATATTAGTTCAATAAAATTATATTTATTTTAAAATATTGATCATAGTTCACGTAGTTTGATTTTTGAATAGCAAATCATGACAATTATTTTGATACGAAAAACGTGTTAAGGAAGTTAATTTAAAGTGTTATTAAAAATAGGGGTGTGTAAAAAACGAACCGACCGATAAACTGAATTGAAAAAAGTGTTATTGGTTTATTGCTATTGGGTTATTGGTTATTGGATTAACGATTTTTAATGGTTTTATAAAAAAAATCGGGTTATCGGTTAGGTATTGGTTTTTAATTTTGGGTTATTGGGTAAACTGATAACTCATTAAGAGTTTAGTAATTTACTATTTTTATCCATATAAATATTAAAAATTAATCTCAATACTTTACTAGTTACTATCTTTGTCATTTAACCTTCAATTCATATTTCACAGTGACTTTGAGTTCACAACTTCACATTATACAAAACGTCAAAACCTAAAGTAAGAACCATATTTCGCTTAATATTTCTTTGTGTTACACTTGTATAGTTCTTTCAATATTAGTTATTATTGTTTCTATTTTATGAGCATTTGTAAAGTTACATTATTGTCTAGTCGCGTCAAATTTGTTAGAGAAGTCATATATTTATTTTATAAGTACTTTCTTCTAGTTAAATCGAAAAACCGAACAGTTAAGGACCAAAACTGATAAACCAAAAATTGATAAAAATATCTTATTGATTTAGCGTATTTAAAACCGATAATACATAAAATCGAACCGATCGATGCACACCCCTAATTAAAACTAATGTTGACCTAATCAATAGTATTAGGTATTTAGACCAACTTGATTTGAAGTCACTTTAGTTTTGGAAATTGTCTTTAAATATCATTTTTGCTTTATTTAGGACAAAAATATTACTCAATTATTACTATTTTTTTTAATCAAAAAAGGCTAAAACACCTCAAAAGTTCCCTTCTCTCCTAATTGGCATGCTATATCATTAAGCCTCATTTAGGGAAAATTATAGAACAAGGCAAACATGTGATATTAATTTCCAATAAATCACTAGAGTTTAAAGTAATTACAATTCATAGTTATGTGTAGGATTTTATAGCAAATTTATCTCTCCTCTATCCCTCTCTCCCTTACCTCTCCTCTTATTGCCCTCTCTCTCTCTCTCCATCCCAAACAACTGCAGTCCAAAATTGAAAAACATTTCACATAATGTGACAATTATATTTTTGTATAATGTATTTGTATTCCATATCAACTGTATTTATGATAACACTTAATACAGCAAACATGATATGCATTCATCCTCTCTATCAAATGTATTATGTATCAATTGTATTCAATCAAATATAGGTGAGAGATTTGTACTCTATATCAATTGTATTAGGACAACTATATTTGTATTTTGTATCAAATGTATTTGTATTCTGTATCAATTGTATTCGTGATATAACAAATACAACATATATTCATCATCTCTCCTCCTTCTCTCAATCTCACTCGCATCTCGCTTCCCTCTCTCGATCTCACTCGCATCTCACTTCCCTCTCTCGATCTCACTCACATCTCCCCTCCCTCTCTCGATCTCACTCGTCTCTCTCTTCCTAATATGTAGCTAAATATAATAGTTTTTGATATAATTGTATTCATTTTGATATCAATCAGTTGTATCAATTGTAATCATGATACAGCCTGATACAACTAATACAACAAGTCTTCAACCTCTCTCTGTATCGCTCGCCTCTCTCCTTCCTCAAACAACATGTAACTATAATTCGTAATCAAGCAAACTATAACTATAAATCTCTAACTAAACCAAAATTATAGTCATTTTTAAAACTTCCCCTTTTTCTTAATAATAGACTTATTTAATTCATCAAACTAATTTAACTAAAATTATAATCTTATTATTTTAAAAAAATGCATTCGTTTATTAAAAAAAAATTATCATACTTAAAAATCATTTATCATACTTAAATCTTTTATATATTTTTTTTCTACTATAAAGAATAGTTTTTCTACTCCAACTGTAAAGAGTGAGAAGGCCAAAATTGGCTAACAATGGCCAAGAACCACCCCTTTTTTTTTTAGTTCGGAATCAAAAGGATAAAAAATTAAGCAAAAATTTTAAAAAGTAACAAAATTGAGTATGAAATCAAAATGACAACATTTGAATGGAGTTGTTGACGGTATTAAATTCTATGTATAAGGCTCATGTCAGAATGAGTCTTACAAGGCTCACTCTGACATGAGTCTTCCCTTTTAAAAAAATGAATTCAAAAAAGTTAATATTCTTTCTTTATTATTTATTTAATCATTTTGTTGTTGTGTTTATTTTTATTTATTTTTTACTATTTATATGTAAATAAAAATGTAAGCAATGTGGTCAAATTTAATATTTTTTTATAGGCGAAATGGTCTAATAGATCCTTATACTTGTACGCGTTTGTATTATGGACCCTTCTATTTAATCATTTATTAAGTGAACCCTTACACTCGATCAAAAGAAGATTTTTAAACCCTCTTATCATGTGTGTAGTTCACTCGCCTTTAAATAAATGATATATCAAATACACGTCACCTAAATTAATGACATGTCATAATTATCTTTTATTAACTATTTTTTAAAACTATTAATCAAAATTATATAATAAAATATTAAATAATAAATTTTTTAATTTATTCTTTAAAAATAAAGTTTGAAACTCCATACTTTATCTCCCCATTCCCACCTTGAAACCGTCAAAATCTAAAGCCTTCACCGCCGTCTTCGTCTCAGCTCTTGCTGACGACCACATGTACTCTCTTCCTCACCCGTCTTTATCTCCGTCGCACCATGGCCACCAGATCTGACCAGAAAACCTCTTCGCTGTCGTGACCAGATCCCACCCTAACCCGCCTCGTTCTTCTTCCACTGACCTACGTCGTCTCTTTCTCACTCTATTGCGAATTAGTGGTCTCCGGCGAACACAACCACCGCCACTCTCTCCCTCCGCCGGCGAATCAGTTGATTCAAGGAGGTGCCAATGCCAAGATCTGATAAAGAAGATGACACAAGTGTGAAGAAGAAAGAAAAATGGATCGGAAAGGGATGGAGATGAGATGGAGATGGCTAAAAATAGAGGTGGACCGATTGGCTGAACAAGAAAGCTTTTTTTAGTTAATTTTTTTTAAAAAGTTTTTATTATTTTATTTTTAAAATATTTTTTAACTTAAATAGGATAGTCACTCACCTTAACGAGAGTGAATTCACGCACTTTTGCCAATTCAACCATCTTGATGCCACATAAGTCTAGTCAATGGTCAAAGGGGTTTGATAAATTGTGTTTTATTAAGTTTAAGGGTTCAATTGATAAAGAGTTAAGTAGAAGGGTTCACAATACAAACTCATACAAGTACAATGGTCTATTAGACCATTTCGCCTTTTTTATATAATTCGATAATATTAAGGACAAAATATAGGGACATGACAAAAAATATAAAGGACAAAAGAAATTTTTATCTTTTTATGTCAACAAAAAAGAAAAAGCAATTTAGGGTTGTGTATCGTTCGGTTCGGTCTGATTTTGAAGTTTATCGGTTTGACTTATTAGTTATCGGTTTGTAGACATGCTAAATCGTTATAAAACCATTAAAATATTGGCTTGTCGGTTATTGGTTTATTGATTATTGATCGTTATCGGTTTAATTGTTAGGATTTGACACAAAAAATAAATCATTGAAAATCACTTATAAACAAGGTGACAACCCAAATGAACTGTGCATATATTATCATGATTGCTACATTGGAACCTTAAAGAAAAATCACCTCACACATCTATTTAAGGGTTAATATTACAAACTTTATATCTATTTTTTTATTACATTTATAAAGTTTTAAGATCAGTTTTAATTTATAAATTAATTAATTATATTAATTTTATATAATGTTAATAGGTGAGAAAAAGAGAAAATTATGAGAGAGAATAAGTTGATAATTATCAATTACACCTTTCAAGGGATTTTCTTTAACTTATGACACCTCACCCCTACTTTCACATACCCACGTTTCTCTTTCCACCCACAGTTACTCTATCTCTTCCAACTTCTCCATTCAAACAAAAATTGCTGCAAAGCTTGTACAAACTGCCAAGAATCAAAATTTTCAATTCACAAACAAACATGCCGAAGAATAAAAAAGTTTGTTATACACTTAGAAAGAGTTTAAGATTTGTAGAGGGGTGTATCTAATCTTGAAATAGAGCCTCCAAATTTTAATATTTTAATTCAAACTCTGCCGCTCAAGATGAATGCAACTCCGGCGAAGAAGAGTGTTACCCCTCCGAAGAAAAAACAAAACCTAACGAATGAGAAGAAACAAGAATCAAAGAAAATATTCCCTCCTCCAAATCGTAAGGGGCAAAAAAGAAAAGGAAAAATAATGGAACCTCCATTGTCTGAGTATTCAGACTTCGTTTCAGATTTTGTAAGCCAAAAAAATATTACAAAGTACTCTTTTTGGTATGAATCTTGTATAAATCAGTGTTTACAGTTGGTATGAAATTTATATAGATATTGGCTAAAACTTCTATGCATTTGATATACTATTTATATAATAAAACACAATTATTAGTTACAATTGTTATGAAATTGGTACTCATTTGGTATGAATCTGGTATGAACCAATGTTTAGTTTTAATATAAAAGTGATATAAATATTGACAAAAACTTGTATGCATTTGGTATGCTATTTATATAACAAAACATAATTACTAGTTAAAATTGTTTTGAAATTGATATTCTTTTGGTATGAATCTGGTATGAACAATGTTTACTTTTGATATGAAATTGGTATAAAATTATGTAGAATAATAGTATGAAATTGGTATATTGTTATATATACCATCATGTTTTATTAATATTGATAAGAAACTGTCACGATCCAAACCGTCATGATTGGCACCCACACTAACCCTCCAGTGAGAGAACCATTACTACTAACCAACTAACCCCAAAACTAAATATTTAAAGATACGGAAGCAGGTTTAAATGCAGAAATAAAGTGGAGTTACCATAAACTCTGGAAGTCTAACAAAACAATTACTAAAACATTGCGGAAAACACCCCTAGAATCTGAAAGTCAATGTATCAAAACATCTAAAGTTCAACAAGTCTAAGGAAAATGGGTACAACCCAAACTAAACATACGAGTAAATCTAACTAGAAAGTCTGAGTCCGAAAAGAGTGGACTAAAACATAGAGGACCCATGGCAGCCTGAAAGAACTAGCTCACCCTTGAATCCGATCTTGCTCACTGATCTCCTAAACGAGGTCTGTCTGTAGCCGCCTGAAGATGCCATGTACTTAACAAATAAGGAGCAAGTGCAGAATCAGTACACAACCACAGTGTACTGGTAGGATCACGCGGCTATTCCAGTAAGTGAAACATATATGTAAGCAGTCACAACATAGTAAACACGCATATACGGAACATATACAACATCAGTTATCATTTCAGGAGCAATGTACAATTCCGCATTCTCAACAATACACATATATAACAAGTCAATGGTCCTCTCATAGAACCCATACCCAAACTGTTAGTGTGTCGGATCGTGACATTCGATCCAAGTTAGTGTGTCGGAATGTGACACCCGATCCAAATGTATGTTGGTACGTGACGTTTGATCCCAGTTAGTGTGTCGGAACGTGACACCCGATCCATTCAACATGCCACAATCACAATCACAATGTACATTCTCCTAATCATACAATCAAGTGTTGATTCATGGCTTACAATAATTCATTCATACTCATTTACATTAGGTATAATCAATAGTGCAACATTCGCATACATACATGCATTACAATGAAGCAAATACTAACATACATCACACATACATGAAATCAAACCATCACCTACCTCGAAACCAAGCTTGAATCCCCCTAAGGCACTTGAATCTTCCCTTTTCAGATTCTTTCCGCTTGTTCGTGGTCTAAAAACAACAAATTAATCCAAGGATCAATAAACGAGACCTAATTACCCGAATTACAATCGAAATCATCAATCCTAGGCCAAACCCAAGATCCCAATACCCAAACTAAGGTTTTTTCCACTATTAACTTGAGATAAAAACCCTCTCCCAACAATAATTACCCAAGAATCTAAGTTCTACGGATCGAAATACGGATTAAAGGAGTAAAATCCTTACCTTTAGTGCTAGAAGAGGTAGAAAACCTTCATGAAAAATCCCTGGGTCGTCTCTTAGCTCTCAAGAACGAAACTTGCAGAAAATAACATTTTTGGGATTTATTTTCAACTTAAGTCGCGTCCGTCCCACTATGGCGGATCCTATCCCGCTACAACGGCCCCGACCTGGCGGCTTGCACGGAGACAGAGAGTCAAATTTAGAGTTTCAAACCCCCATTTCACAACACACCTTCAACCCATGACATTCAAAACTACTCGTTCACGCTAAGACCAGTTTCGAGAGTTCTATTTGCCCGAATTTGATTCCGTAAAGTCGTACGGGTTTCTTAACTTCTTAGCTATCCACTCATGTGATCAAAAACATAATTAGATCTCTCATTCATTACCATATTTCCCTAGCCCTCACTGACTCTGATTTTGTCCAAATCTGGACTAGGCTAGGAATTTCCAAGTTACTACCAAAAAGTTTTCTGACCCCAGTTCTTTCTCCATTGGCTTTTCCCTAACGACGGGATCAGGTCGTTACAGAAACGTTCCATCACAGTATAAAATGAAAACGAATACGAAATAAAAATCGTGAGCGAAGACAGTGGTGACTACTATCTTTAGCGATGATAGAGAAAGAGACGAATATTGATATAAAAAAATGAAATCTGTTTTAATAGACAATTAACATGTGAGAGAAAAAGTCAGTAACTGTTTTGAGCTAAACAAGATAAATAAATATTCTTTTTTTTATGACTTTCCTAATTGTATGTCTATTATTAATTATCATTACTATTCTTAATTTGTGTTATCTTCGATATTCAGATTAGCAAACCAAAAATAATAAAAGATGAAAAGAACAATTCGAGTCCACAGAACCCACCGTGCAAGCTTAAGAAATTTAATCCCTCAAGTATCCGATGTTGTAGATTAATTCCTCTCAAGATAAAACGGATTAACCATTAAAGAAGTAGCAGTACCTCAAACTTCGATAATTTCAACGAACTCAAAATGACAGCAACGAATCACACACGCAGACACAATCGATCGATTTTGTTTTATAAAAAATGTATGCAAAAGAAGGAAAGAATTCCATGCAGAAAAATGAGAGAAAGTCTCTCTATTTATAGCCAACAAAGGGTAAAGGTCACAACTTTTTGGAAAAAGGACAACCTTTCAGAAAGGTCACGACCCTTTGGAAAAGACACAACCTTTCAAACGGTCACAACCCTTTAGAAAAAACACAACCTTTCATAAAGGTCACAACCTTTCGGCAAAGTGACAACCCTTCATTGCCTATTCACACATTTAAAACCCAACAATTTGTCTGTTAATTTATATTCCATTTTTTAAAAACTTTTTTTTAATTAACAAATGTTATAGCCCGTAATTGTTTAATGTTAAAACTTGAAACATAAAGAATAATGTCATAACTAATAATAATTAGTCTTATATATGTTAGTTATAAAATTTTCTCATTCCTTAATTATATTATCGATAGTCCCAATATTGCGAAGTAAAAGTGTGTGCTTTTGAAAAAGATGCAATCTATGAACTATGTGAAATTTTAATTTTTATAAATATTGCTAGTGTAAAATAATATCAAATTACGTAAATTAAGCTATCAAATGAGATTGAAAGGACAAGAGTAAGCTAACTTTAAGATGTTGAAATACTCCAACTAATTTCTGGTTGAAAGGGTGATGCTTTTAAATTCTTTGCTTAGGCTCCCAAATATTTTTAATTGTGAATTTTATGCTTTTATTTTTTCTTCGATAATATAGTTAAAAAAGAGAGAGTATAATCTCTCTCTCTGTGTGTATATATATATATATAAAAAGGAGGAAGATAGACAAGGTGATGTGGCACCTCTTTATGACCTCTATTTATATTAATCTTTTTTCTTTTTCTTTTTTGAGATTTTAAATGTCTAAATAATTTGATTAGTGTTTTATTCTTTATCTATATATAATTGCTGTAATTAAATTATATTAAATTGATTAGTAAAAAATTCAACCCTCCCTCTCCCCCACGTCTAAGATCATGACTATTTCATTAAATCTTCTTATACAAATTCTTCAACTTTTCATCTTCTCTTTTAATTATTATTTATACTCATTTATGAGTTATAATATTAATCGTTTTTCCTATCTTAAAATCAATTGTAGAGGTGAAGTTATTGTCTCCTTTCATAATTCCTATAAATCTCTAACTAATGAAGACATTTTTTGTTCATCAATTGCTTCTTTTTGATGAGATTGTTTAGGCAATTTTCAGGTACCATTTTATTTTATTTGTTTTTGTTTGAAAATAATAATATTATATAAGATTTTAATAATAATATTTTGTATCCTACTTTCATCAGTATCACTTTAGATGACTATTTTTTCAACTGGTTTGCTGTTTTATAAATTCTTAAATTTATCTGGAATCTTATATTTGTATAATTGTATTTTGTCATGTTGTCATATTGCTTTATTCTTGTGTTTATTTCTATTCTAATGTTGTTATTTATTTAAATTTTGATTTCTTAATTGATGAGTTAAATTTCTTCTCGGACTATTTTCATATTAATGTGTAGAATATCATTTTTTTTCTAATTCATATAATATGCATTGTTCTACTTCTTTTATTAATGTGGATTTTAGGGACAAGTACAAAAAAATTATGGTTATTCATGGAGTAATCCATTTTTCCTTGAGATTTTAGTAGCTTTAGTTAATGATTATAGCTCATGCACGACTTGTTTGTTTATAATTTATGTTTACTTCTCTTTTAATATCATTTTTTATTTAGATTTTAATTTCTTAATTGATAAGCTAATTTCAAAAAATTGGGATATTTTCAAAAAGATGTATGTGTAAATAGTTTACGATATCTAATGTATATCATGTTGCGGATTTGTCAAAATAGGTGCTATTCAACTTTCCTACTAATGTGAAATTTGGGATAAGACATAAATTAAAAGGATTTATTGTCATAAGAATCCCAAAACATCACATAATACGTATCATTACATTCGAGTCTCAATTTTTTTCAATTTCTAAACAACTATCGTTTGATATTTTAGTAGCTTCTTTATATATATATAGAGAGAGGGGTGAGATATCACTTAGGTCATGATTCATAATTTCATATTCATCTATTTTCTCAATTCTTTACCCTTTCCTTAATTATTTATTTCTGTAGATTTTTTTTAATCTTTAACATAAAAAATTTAAAAATTCATGTTACAAATCCTTCGTGGTAAGTTTTAAATAACACTAAAGTAAAGTTTATACACATAATGACTTGAGCCTTTTTCAATTTAGCTTTTTTATTTTATTTTTTATCCTATTTTAGATACTTACAACCTTACTAATTAACCACAACAAGAAAAATCTAAGAGGCGCATTTCCAAAAATATTGAAGAAGTCTTATCGATTTCTTCTAAAACTAGCCGTTATCAAATTAAAATTAATTCTTTCTAAATTCTGAATTAATAATATATCATTAAGATTCTTGAATATGCTTTATTCTTACTATTTTCTTTCTTTCTACTTTACAGAAACATTTATTTATTATAATGATTCATGCTATGATAAATTAGGTATGCAAAAGCAATGAAATCAATTAATCAAATATTGTCATTTGAATTGCAAATTGGGAAGAGCAGTTTACGTTGCTAATCATCTATGGGCGATGAATTTAGGAGGAAGGTAACTATATATATATATATATATATATATATAATATTTTCTTGGTCATATTATTGCCTTTTTTAGTTCAATGACGTGGTTTCTAAAAATATGGTGATTTCTTCTTCGGATATCTCCTCTGTTTCTTCGACTTGTGAATCTTCAAGGTCATTGACGCTAGATCCACTTTTCATCGAGACATCAGATTTATCTTGTGCATCAATAGATTTGAGGAGGCTTAGTCTGACTTCCTCCAAATATTGGTTGATTAAATCGGATTTATCACCGTCTTGCGTTATGATCTTTCTGGCGATGATCTTCACCGAATTGTCGTCAATAACATTCCTTTTTGGAGCAGTAGAATACTCATCAATTTTTTCTTGAATGGAATCAAGAAGTTCTTGGCCATAGATGGCTTTGGTAGAAGGGTCGATTTTCATCAGTTTTTCCCAGAAATTATTATAGAAGGTACGATATAAACAAGGGATATTATTATCAGTATAACCGAATTCTGGGGTCCATTTATGGATCCAAGGAATAGAGAACTCTAGGAAGAAATATATTTGATCTATTTTGTCCAAACAGCAGACATGATCCTCATGATAAGAGTCATTGAGGTGTGGAGAAACCTGAGTCCATTTTTTATATAGATTTAAAAGATCTTTTATCCAGGTTATACGATGCCAATATATTTTCAAAATTTGATTTAAAATCAGGTTATTGGCAGATCCAGATTTTTAAAGAACATACTTATAAAACTGCTTTTAATGTCCCATTTGGACAGTATGAATGGAACGTTATGCCTTTTGGTTTAAAAAACGCTCCTTCTGAATTTCAGAAAATTATGAATGATATTTTCAATCCTTACCTAGAATTCATTATTGTTTATATAGATGA
>JAJONR010011547.1:0-11806 GCA_029582245.1 Solanum etuberosum | reverse complement strand
GGTCTTGTCCCGACTTCCATCTTTGTCAGTTAGAGGCTTCATAGATAGACTGTAGAGTTTCAGAAGTCTGTTCATTTATTTTGTTAAATGTTTTAAAGACTTAAGTTGCCTATTTTATGGCGAGTTGAATATATTCTTTTTATTCAGTTTTTCAGCTTTTGTATGCTTGAGTTAGTCTTCGGCTTATAGTCAGCCAGGATGAGGGTTCGCTTGGGGACCAGCAATGGTTCTCGAGTGCCGGCCACGTCCAGGGTGTAGGCTCGGATCGTGACACATTTATCATCTTAGGAGTATCAAATAACATGTATTTTTGATTTTATGTTAGTGAAATATTTTTAATATATAAAATATACAAATAAATATAAATTGTATAGGATTAAGAAAAGATGGTTGTACCAGAATTTATTATATATACATGATCAACAACATACCCAATATAATCACACATATAAAGTTTGAAACTATCTTTACACACACGCATGCACGCATACACGCACGCACACACGAACACGCACGCACGCGGACACACAATAGTTAAATACTTTGAAGCTTACCCATGAGACAATCTAAGGTTGTATAAATTAATTATTTTTTATGTTTTCATCCAATTTTCAGTACTAGTTAATTCGAATTTGGATTATGGAGGTCTATCTAAGGGGGAAATACTTTGAAATCGATTGTATTCATTACATCACAATAATTATGTAGGAGGTAATTGAGTAAATGTAAAATTTATGTCACTTACTAGATCAATTTGATTCCAATCTGTCTCTTGTTTTATTTGAGCCTTCAAGGTTTTTGAACTTTGACCTATTTCTTTCGATTGCATGTCGTGCAAAACTAATAATGTAAAAAGATAATTGTACATCATTCAAAAACTAAACAATATAATGTCAATTTGTTGTGGCGGCGCGACCTTGGACAGGTCAGAAGTGAGATTAATCGGGTAAAGTTTCAACATGAGCATGAATCAACTTGGCAGAGTAACAGACGTAGAATTAGATGTCGTGTTCTCTGAATTAGAACTGCAAATTGCTATGACTTATTTAAGACTCAATAGTCTACGACCAAATTTAGGAAAAAAATTAAATTTATTAATCCCTTTCATGAAAAACCCTTTTCGCTAGGCTTAGCCGACTTTTATTGAGGATTCATTTTTCGATTGTGAGTTGTGAGAGATCTGAAATATAAATCACATACAACATTAAACTACCAGAGCAGGGGAAGCAGATACATTTAGCCCCTCTACTTGATTATTTGATATAGACATTACAATTGCTAAAAACTTGAAGTTTCTATTGCTAGTTCTGCTTCTTACTTTTCAATAAACTAGACTATACAAGTCCTATATATATAGATAAATGTAAAAATTCATTTACATTGAAATCTGAATAATTAAAACTGGTTACATTTAAATCGCAAACGACAAGAATTTATAAAGTGATGTAATTGACTAATAGAAGTTTAATTTATTTGTTATAAATACGCATAATCTTACACAAAACTAATTAAACGAGGGTATATTTTGGTCAAAAAAAGAAAAAATCATATTATACATTTGTCATTTTCCAAAAATATCAGTTGTAAAAGATCATTTATCATCTTAGGATTATCAAATAACATGTATTTTTGATTTTATGTTAGTGAATTTTTTTTAATATATAAAATATTCAAATAAATATAAATTGTATAAGATTAAAAAAAGATGGTTGTAAAATAATTTATTATCTATACATGATCAACAACATACCCAATATAATCACATATATAAAGTTTGAAATTATCTCTACACACACGCACGCGCGCGCGCGCACACACGCCCGCACGCAGACACACAATAGTTAAATACTTTGAAGCTTACCCATGAGACAATCTAAGGTTGTGTAAATTAATTATTTTTTATGTTTTTATCCAATTTTCAGTACTAGTTAGTTCGAATTTGGATTATGGAGGTCTATCTAAGGGGGAAATACTTTGAAATCGATTGTATTCATTACATCACAATAATTATGTGGGAGGTAATTGAGTAAATGTAAAATGTATGTCACTTACGAGATCAATCTGATTCCAATATGTCTCTTGTTTTATTTGAGCCTTCAAGGTTTTTGAACTTTGACCTATTTCTTTCGATGGCATGTCGTGCAAAAATAATAATGTAAAAAGATAATTGTACATCATTCAAAAACTAAACAATATATTGTCAATTTGTTGTGGCGGCGCGACCTTGGACAGGTCAGAAGTGAGATTAATCGGGTAAAGTTTCAACATGAGCATGAATCAACTTGGCAGAGTAACATGCGTAGAATTAGATGTCGTGTTCTCTGAATTAGTACTGCAAATTGCTATGACTTATTTAAGACTCAATTGTCTACCTAATTTAGGAAAAAAATAAATTTATTAATCCCTTTCATGAAAAACCCTTTTCACTAGGCTTAGTCGACTTTTATTGAGGATCCATTTTTTTATTGTGTGTTGTGAGAGATCTGAAATATAAATCACATACAACATTAAATTAACTAGGAATTCAAAGAAAAGATACTTGTTGAGCCGGGGAAGCAACTACATTTAGCCCCTCTACTTGATTGTTTGACATAGACATTTGCTAAAAACTTAATGTTTCTATTGCTAGTTCTGCTTCTTCCTTTTCAATTAACAAGACTATGCAAGTCCTATATATATAGATAGATGTAAAAAAAAACTCATTTAAATTGAATTCTGAATAATTAAAATTGGTTACAATTAAATCGCAATCAACAAAAAATTATAAGTGATGTAATTGACCAATATTAGTTTAATTTATTTGTTATAAATGCGCATAATCTTAAATAAAACCAATTAAACGAGGGTGAATTTTGGTCAAAAAAAAAAAAATCATATTATACATTTGTCATTTTTCCAAAAATATCAGTTGTAAAAGATCATTTATCGTCTTAGGACTTAGGAGTATCAAATAATATGTATTTTCGATTTTATGTTAGTGAATTTTTTTTCTACAACATCTATTCATAGATATTTAACTCTAGCTTAATCATTAACTAAATTTGTGCTTTAAGTATTAAATCGAAGTGAGAAAAAGCTACACAATAGTTGCACCAAATCACATTAGTTTTATCATGCTTAAGTGATATAACTATTGTGATATTACATATTGATTAATCATTTTTAAGCGCCAAAACAATATACAAAAAAATAGATACACTCTTAACAAGTGAAACATAGTCGATTTTAGACAAATATGAGCTAATTAAATTATCAAAATGTAAACACATACCATAAAAAAGATGATAATACACCAAAAATAATCTTTAGCGGAAATTAATTAATGGCGATAGCTTAATTACAACTAACTATGTATTTTTAGCAGCAATTGCACTCTTTAATATGTAAATGTCCCTAAAGCATGGTAATTAATTAATGCTGGTAAAAAATTTAGCACTCTCTGTTCATGACTTCATGTTTATATTTATTGTCGCTAAAAGTTATTTGTGTTATAGTCTGATCGATCTTGTCCATAATATGATAAAAGAATCATACACACATATATACACACGAAAATGTATATGTCTATTATATTCTTTATTCACCTTACATACTTGAACAAAATAATACAAGAAGAAGAAGTATAACTTACTAAAACTGTATTACATTATATTATTATATTTTGTAAGATCTAAGGAATATTAATAAAAGGGTAAATTTCATATATAAAGTTACAACTTCCACTAATAACTCTTCCACCCTCTTTCCCATCACAACAACTTGGAAGTTCAGTAATAATACCATCAAGACACTCCTTACAATCCTCATTTGAAAGATCTCTTGTACATTGAACCAATCCATGCAATTTCTTATTTTCTTCAATATCTATTTCTCCAGTTGCATACAGATTCGACGTTTTATAAGCGTTTTCAGCCAAGTTTCCCAACAATTCCTTAGTCTTTGCATTGAAATATTTAGGGTTCTTCACAACGCGAACATTCCACATGTAAAACTTGTTCATATTATCGATTTTTCCTAAGAAATCTTTGTTGGAATATTTCAAGAGACAATTATCATACCATATGATGGCTTCTTTATCGTAAGGACAACGTTTTCCAAGTTCTTCACTTGCATCTAATACACAAGATTTGCAATTTTTGCTTGAAATATCGCCGCGACATAGAGAAAGTCCATTTGTTTGATCATGATTTTGCCCAATTGAGCAAGTTGAGAAACCTGTTAGGGGTGTTTTTAGGTAAAGATTACCTAAAAGATTTTTCAAATTTTGTGCATAGTAACTATTAGTTGTGAAATTTTCAGATTTTGAGCAAAAATGGGAAAGTGGATTTGTGGAAATTACTGTTTGTACAAGAATTGCAATGGACCAAAGAATAATTAGACAAGAGATTAATTTTGAGGAAGACATATTTTGAAGAAAAAAATTAATGAGATGGTATAAAATTCATTTGGTGCAGAACTTTATATAGTACAAAAAATATAAAAATAGATCATAGTCATATAGTTGCTGACTTTTTCTTGTATTTGTTTTGGGTGGGAAAATGACTATTTCTTCTTTGATTCACTCTTCTTCTCTTATTAAATACAAAAGTATTATTACAAGATTTGTGGACTTTTTCGGTAGGTCCTTAGTTTCAGTCGAATCGCGAGCAAAATCTAATACGCGAAGCTCTACGACAAAGCATATTCATTATATTTCCATTATAGAGTCAATCATACTGCGCTTTTTCTTTATGACCAGTATGTAGAATCGTGGGAGTGAGCCATGCAACGGATTAAAATGGGTTTTTTTTATTTGCTAGAAATTAGCTAGGAAATTTTATCATTTGATCGTAATATGTCAATATTTTCAATAATATCAAACGATGAGAAGGCGGATTTTTCATCAATTGATAGCATTTGTTGATTTTTATGTTTAGCTATATAAATTTGTCTGTCGTTAATACTTGTTCTTTTAATAGTAGGGAAAATTACGTGAGTTGACAAACATTACTAGTTTATTATTCACTATGGTTATAGTTCCAATTAATTATCGTGTGTGGTTATAATTTAATATAATTTGCTATTAATTATGGGACCCACGAACGAATTGTATAATGAAAGAAAAAGAGTCCTTCCCTTATTTGAGTACTCATTTATACAAAGCTAATTTTATCTCTCCTCTCTCCATTCTCTAATTCTTTCTTAAAATCATTCATACACATTGATTTTGAATTTCGAAATCTACTTTCTCCCTCCTAATCATGGCATCACAATTCAAGATAATCGCCCAAAACGTGTTTCAACTCTTTTTTATTATTTTTCGTTTGTATATGATTTATGCTTGTCTTTTTTTTCTCAAAAATCTTTCTTCATTCTTCAAATTTTCAGATTTTTTCAGAAAAAAATGGATGAAGGAACTCCATCCAAGAGGATCACTAGAGGTATACAATTGCGTGTCAATTTTGTTGATGATCCACCATCGTTCTCGTTGGATCTAACTCAAGCATTCTAAGATATTACAAGATCTATTGTTAAATCTTAGACCGAATGAAGAAACTAGATCCATTGAAGAGTTTGGATCCAAGCACTGAAATGACTCAATTAAGATGTAACAAATTTTGAAATTTTTTCAAGCAAAACTTAGACGCGGAAAAGTTGAGGAAAAAAGTTTGATGGTTTAACAGGGATGAATCAATGGTATATATATTTGTCGTTTTTATTGTATATTTCCATGTATAATATATAATTGTTTATTTGTATGTATATATATATATATATATATATCAATTGCATATATACAAAAAGGTTGTCAATTGTATATATACAAATAGTTGCCTAGCATTTATCATTTGTATATCTTATACGATTGAATCTGTTAATAATTTTTTAGCATTTATTATGTGTATATATTATACGATTGAATTTGTTAATGATATTTATATACATTTTAATTTGTATATCAAATGATATATGTGTTTGTCGTTTTTTAGAAATAATATATAATTACTTATTTGTATATATGCACCAGTTGTATATATACCAATAGTTCTCATGCATTTATCGTATGTATATCTTATACGATTGTATATGCTCATGATAATTATATACATTTTGATTTGTATATTTTAGAGTTCATGATTTGAAATTAATTTTTTTTTGTTTCAAATGAATAATTAGAAAGGAAGAACTAAATCGAATTATTAGTTTTAAATCGGAAAATATTTGTTGTTGTATTATGGATGAAGAAATCAAACCAAATTTTGATTGTTAAAACCCAGTAAAAATAAAAGATCTGAATTTTAAGGGAGAATTTTATAGCTTGAAGAGTCCATTTTGGTAAGAAATTGTAAGGAAATACACTTAGTATGAATCGTGGGATATTTTCTTTTTTAAAACTGATTTTATCGCATCAATTAAGGGATTAATTAACAGTTATATTTTGTTGCCGTATTTAGCACTCGTGTATTTATTTAATTATTAAAAAAAAATTGTATAAATTTAAAACAAAAAAAACAAGATATACAAATCTAATGCTCCATAGCAAACTAAACTATACCCATAAAGCGTAATTAGATAAACTATAGCTATGAAACATTATTTGCTTAAATCTGTGTGCACAATTGGGCAAGAAAAATTGTTTTACCATTTGAATTTGTCAATTACTAGCAATCTAGAAGATGACCAAGTTAAAAAATAAATAAAAATTTGTGCATACTTTAATATATATTTTTTAGATTTTGTCCTTCACAACTGCGTAAACAATTTGTATATATTACGTTACTAATTTCTCTTACATATCTTGCCTTGACCTAATCAATCTTATATTTAGTCGTTCAACTATTTTTGAACTTAATTATTAGTGTCAAGCGTTCGACAAAAATAATATTAATCAAAGAATTAAGAGTAGTTCTTCAAGAAAGTAATTTATATGATACTTCCTCGTCCCATTTTGTATGAATTAGTTTGACTTGACACAGAGTTAAAGAAAGAAAAAAACTTTTGAAATTTGTGTTCTAAAATAAGTAATAGATATTTGTATGACTATAAAACATTTTAGGATAAAATATGCATTTTAAAGTTAAATTGTTACATAATATAGAAAGGAGAAATTACGCGGATAAGCAAATATATACTAGTTAATTAGCTAACATAGTTATAGTTTGAATTAATTACTACTCGCAACCTCTTTTCAACTATAATTACATACGCATGTCTCCTCTCTTTCTCTCTCTCGCCTCTCTCATCTCTTATACATATACAAATACAAATTATATACATATACATATACAATTATATGACAGATATACAAATACAATTCGCCTCTCTCCACTCTCTGCCCTCTCTCGATCGCCTCTCTCCTCCCTCTCTCAATCTCGTTTTCCTCTCTCCTCCCTCTCCCAATCTCGCTCATCATATATACAAATACATATGTATATCAGTTATATATATATACAATTCGACAAATATACAAATGCACTTCATCTCTCTCCACTTTCTGCTCTCTCCTCCCTCTCCCAATCTTGCTCGCATCTCTCTTCCCTCTAACATGTAGCTATGAATCGTAATTAGCAACCTATAGCTATGGAGCCTAATTAAGTCATTTTTAGTGGTTATTTGCAAAATTTTGTCATATAGAAATGTGTCATTCTTTTTTCGACAGACTAAAAAGAAAAATGAGTCATATAAACTGAGACAGAGCGAGTATTATATGGTAGAGGGCCAGAGGCAGATGTAGCATGTTGGCAGCAAATGTAGGTAAATCAACTTTATTTAAATCGAATTACATACATCTATTTATGAAATATATATTTCTCTAATTTTGAAGTTAACCAATCATGGTCATTGAACGTTCAATGAACCCCATGGATCGTAGCAGCAAAGTAGTCATTCTGTCAATTACAATATCCTCTGCGAGGAATTATATTGTTGTAATAATTTGATTTCACTACCATATATATCAAAGTACAAAAACATATTTGTCCATTCTTTATTCACCAAACATAGTACTTAAACCAAATTACATCAATATGGGAAATTTTAGTTCAAACCCTACATATTATATCATCTTTTGAGCATTATCAATATAGCATATATCATATAGTTTCTAAGTTCTAAGGAATATTAACAAAAGGGTATATTTCATATCTAAAGTTACAACTTCCACCAACAACTCTTCCACCTTCTTTTCCATCACAACAACTTGGAATTTCAGTAATAATACCATCAAGACACTTCTTACAATCCTCATTTGAAAGATCTCTTGTACATTGAACCAATCCATACAATTTCTTATTTTCTTCAATATCCATTTCTCCAATTGCATACAAATTCGAAGTTTTATAAGCATTTTCACTCAAGCCTCCCAACAATTCCTTAGTTTTTGCATTGAAATATTCAGGCTTACTCACATCGCGAACATTCCACATGTAAAACTTGTACGTATTATCAATATTTCCTAAGAAATCTTTATCGGAATATTTCAAGAGACAATTATCGTACCATATTATAGCTTCTTTATCGTAAGGACAACGTTTTCCAACTTCTTCACTAGCATCTAATACACAAGATTTGCAATTATTGCTTGAAACATCGCCGCGACATAGAGAAAGTCCATTTGTTTGATCATGATTTTGCCCAATTGAGCTTGTTGAGAACCCTGTTGGAGGAGTTTTCAAGTTGAGATCACCTAAGAGATTTTTCAAATTTTGTGCATAGTAACTATTGGCTGTGAAATTTTCAGAGTTTGAACAAAAATGGAAGAGTGGATCTGTGGAAATCACTATTGCAATGGATGAAAGAAAATATAGACAAGACATTAATTTTGAGGAAGTCATATTTTGATGAAAAAAATGAGATGGTATGTACAACTTCACATGGTGCACCATTTTATACACTTGTAACTTCATGTAGAGGGTAGAAAAGTCATACAAAAGCCATAATTGTTGACTTTTTGGCATTTTTTATGGTTTTGGATGGGAAGTTGACTAATTCCATTTTGTTCCAATGGAAGGTTTGAATAGTAGTATGAAGTTGGATATGAAGTTTGAAGAATATATATATATATTGATTAATTGGATATGAAGTTTGAAGAAGAAAATATTGAAACTTAATGTTCAAAATAGTCATATACATTTGTGTGGCTATTGAAAATTTACATAAATCTCACTAGTTTAGGAGCTAATTACTTAGATATATTTTTTAAAAACAAATTTTAAATTTTTATTTTTGACACCCCACCCCACCCCTGCCCTGACCCCCCAACCCCAGCCCTACGCTGACCCCCACCACCCCTACCCTAACCCCCCCCCCCAAAAAAACAAAAAAATTAAAGTTTGTTTTTAAAAAATATTTCAAATTTCAAATTTTTATTTTTTCACCCCACCCCACCCCACCCCTACCCCGGGACCCCCCTCCAAAACAAATTTAAGTTTGTTTTTAAAAAATATTTTAAATTTCAAATTTTTATTTTTTTACCCCATCTCACCCTACCCCCCCAACCCCAACCCCGCGCCTGCCCCACCACCCCATCCTCCCCTAAAAAAAATTAAGTTTATTTTTAAAAAATATTTTCAATTTCAATTCAAAAATTATTTTATACTCTCTAGTAAAAATAAAAGATATTTTCTCAAAAATATTTTTCATTCATAAATCAAACACTAAAAAAAATCCGAAAAATATTTTCTACTCACCAACCAAACATGAGAAAATAAGTCAAAAATCTACTTGTTTTCCAGGAAAACATTTTCCTTCATACCAAACACACCCTTAGTGTCAAGTTCCACAATTATATTAATTAATCAAACAATTAAAAGTAGATTTAATGGATTAGATCATTAGATGACCACTAAATATACTCTAAGTGTGATGGGGCGTGAGCGTAAAAGTTATAATATTATGACCAACAAAAAAAAAGTAAAAGTTTGATTAAATAATTGAGATTTTAGAAAATTAAAATGTTATTAATTATTAGTAGTTTTCATATTTATGTGGAGAGAGATTAATAGAATAATAAAAAAAGAATAATATTATATAATTAAATTAAATTAAATTATTTTCTTAATTTTTTTTATAAAAAGTGTGTAAAAAAAATATGACAAGTATAATGAATGGTAGAGTAACATAAAAGGTATGTGTTACGTATCTCACGTTGCAAACTCCTCTTACATTTATGGCTTCTAGAAGACTAGAACTATAATATTTTTGGTGCTTAGTCTAATATTCTCTTGTCCAAATGAGAAGTTTCATTATCCACCTAAGTTTTAGATAAAATAAAAGGAAACAATAATAAATTTGTCAATTTAATTGGTTTTCAAAGATATATCAATTCGAGTCAATTTTAGTCTACTTTGAGTTTTCGATTAACTTATAGTGAGTGCAAGTGTATCCTCACACTCACTAACTTAAATATCTATATATAAATATTATTGTTACACGAAGTGCTCTTTCCAATTATAACATGAAATTATTCATAAAGTAACTATCATTTTGACTATAACATAAGTTACTTTCCCTCCGTTCCAGATTAGTTATCCATTTCTTCTTTTCCACGAATCTTAAGAAATTATTAATTAAAAGAATAGTTTTACTAATTTACTTCTTAAGAATTATTTGTTTTGAAACTTTACAAACTCGTTTACACTTTCAAAAAGAATTACTTATAAAGGTAAACATGGAAAAATATAATTAATTCTGCCTTGATTTTATAAATAAATAAATAATTTAAAACAATAAATTTTAATACCGTAAACAACTAATATAGGATGAAGGGAGTAATATATGGTTAAAATTTTGATAAGCTAATCAAAGATAAAAACGAAGAGAAGAAGATCATAAATCATTTGCCTTTAGAATCAATGAATTAAATTTCATACCAAAGAAAATTAAGTTTTCTTAAGACACTATAGTGTTGCATATTATCAGGCATATCTACACTTTAGCTATTTACCATACGTAGTAATACATTGGGTTTGAGATGCATGTATATGTTGTACTCGTTCGTACAATCTAATTTGCGTGTCAATTGTATTCGTTAGCACAAAATGTGCAATTATCGTATGTACATGTTATATAAACAACATCTATAAGGTGTATTTTTACTATAGAATATATGTTCTGGAAAAAGTACATAATTAGATATACTTGATTATCATATATATTATTATTACATATACTTTTAAAATATTACGTATTTTACCACTTATTGAGAATTTCCTACCATATATATTGAAGAAATATACTTAGAGATGCATGTATTTTTGCTACAATATACGCAAAAATAGGGATACAAACGAGCGAAATTGGGGAGAGAGGCGAACGAGATTCGTATATATCCTAGATACATGCGAATCACACCAGATACATGTATCTGGTGTGATTCGCATGTATTTGCTAAACCTAAAATTACTCTATTTGTAACCATATACTTGTGTAAGCTCGTGTTCATTCAGAAAGGATATAACATTGGTTTGTATATTTTTCAAAAACATATATTCTTTCTTAAAATTAATTCCAACAAAATTTGTATTCCAGTCATCAAAACATACAAATTTACAATCATAATAACAAACAGAATCACCAACTGTTTGCATTCCTACTTTATTCAAATAGGGATAAACGTCTCGGTGGCTCGAAAAATAATGAATTAAATCGATTTTAAAAGAATTTCAAGAAAAAAGATGTTTTAAAGGAGTCGCCACCTAATTTTAGGAAAAACTAGGAAACCAATTAAAAATGTCTACGAAACCATTAGATTCTAGGTAAGGGTTCAAGTTATTCCGAAGGGACGGTGTTAGGCATCCTTCGAAATCCACAACTGTGGGTCCCGACT
>JAJONR010011546.1:0-10252 GCA_029582245.1 Solanum etuberosum | reverse complement strand
GAGCTACCATACCTTAGCTATAAATCCCAATGAATTTGAGTAGAAAAGCTTGCTCCTTCAACCCTAGCTTCCACTTTCTTCTTCTTCCTTGAAGTTCTTAGAGAGAGAATTTTGGGGAAAAGTTGATTGTGATTTGGGACTTTGGAATTATAAAGAAGATGGCTAAATTTAGTGACTTAAAATTTATATATAGGTGTTATAATTTAGTATAAATTACATCACTTAAAATTAATTAAAAATGGAAAACCCCAAGACGCCCCTAAGTGTAACTGCCAAAAGGCAGTTTCCAGGCCCCATCCACGCCCACCACTGACCACGGCCCGTGCTGGTGAACCGTGGTAGGAGTTCTGGGACATGGTTCATGGGGTCTTGACCAACGGCCCTCACCCACGAGGTGTGGGTCCACCTACTGGTCATGGTTCACCCTCGTGGGTGGACTGCCCAGGCATAATTTTTTATTGCTTTTGAAGGGTCCTCTTCAAGGTACCATGGTTAGTCCTTAGGGGGGTCGTACCGTGACGTTTTAACCCTAAAATATTTATTTTAAGTACGGGGAGTTATTTACAACTCTAACCCTCACATCAAGCTCTAGTTTAGCCTACTAATTTTCGAAATGTTACAGTGGCTAATTAAAAAAGTTACCTTGATCTTGGCTCTGGTCCGACATCGGATATTGTGCACCTCAACTCATGCAAAATACATAAGTTGAGGGTGGCTATGAAAAAGGAACCCGAAAGAAAAAGGGTATGAAAAGAGTTTTTAAAGAGAGAAAAAGAAAAGAAAAGATAGAAAAAGATGTGACTTTATTCAAAAGAAGCAAAAAGATGAATGAAAAAAGTGCTGGAAGAAACAAAGAAAAAAAAAAGTGAAAGATATGAGCTATAAAGTCAAAAGTCACATATGTATTGAGGAGAGTCAAGGGAAAGAAAAGAAAATGAGAAGATGTCAAGAACTGGTTGAGGAAAGAGGTAAAAAGCCAATGTAATGTCAAGGAGGGCAAAAAAGTCACTAAAAAGTCCCAAATGTACCATACATGACCCTGATCCTACGTTATAAGCTAAAAAAGTCTTATAGTGATCCTAGTGACTAGTTTGGAGAGTCTATGCAGTGAAAATAAGGGCAAGCCTGTGGTATTGAGCACTAACTGTACTTGAAGTCACTTCTGAGCGTGAGTGTTGAATGAATCCTAATACTTAAAATTCATATCTATTGTGTGAAAAAGGGATTCTTTTGAAGTGAAGGCACTAGTTACATTGTTGGAAAATTGGTACCTTGGTGATTGTGAAAAGTGTATGTTGTGGTGTCTATTGGTCGATCTATGTCATGTTTTGATCCGCATGAGTTAGCTTGTTGAGTCTAGATGAAAAGATTTGCACTAATGTGATGGAATTGATTGAAAAGTCCATGTGATTGCTTGAGTTTGTATATCTTCTTCGTTTAGAGTTTAGTGTGTCGCTTGAGGACAAACAACAAGTTTAAGTTGAGGGTATTGATATACCGTGAGTTTACGGTATTTTTTTATGAACTTCACTTAGAGTTTGTGTGTGTCTTGGGTAATTTTGTTATAGGAATAATGTTTTGTGTATAATTCTTGTAGGAAATAGCGGTCGATGAAGATGCGAGCTGAAAAGTGCTGAAGTAGCCACCAACGGAGCCACCCACAGACTGTAGGTCCAACGACGGGCCGTGGATGGGCAGTCGTAGGTCCTGGTCTGGGAGTTAAGTTCCAGTACTCAGTCCATGGAGTGCCAGGACGGACCGTAGTCCAGTCCACGGACCGTAGGTGATGCATCGTAGGTGGAACATCAGGGAAGTCTGACCAAGTGTAGAAGTACAGAGCAGACGACAGACCGTAGGTCAACCCACGGTCCGTCCTGCACAACCGTCGATCATGATCTGGGAGTTGAAGGTTCCCGTACTTGATGAATTTTTCTAAGTGTTGAGCCACGGAGGGTGACCTACGGACCGTAGGTCGACCTACGGTCCGTAGGTCGTGCCGTCGACAAAAGCCGCGTTCCAGCAGTTTATTTCCTTATTTTGTTTCCTATTTTATTTAGGATTTGTTTTCTATAAATAGGAGTTGTAATCCTCATTTTTGGGGGTTAGACATTATTGTATACTTCTAAATTTTGTTCTTTGGGAATTAATTTGCAAACTCTTAGCAATTAACTTACCGATTTTCGTTTTATACAATTTTCTCTTTGAAATTCAGTTGAAGATTTCAGGTTTCATCAATTCTTCTTGTAAGTTCATGAATTCTTTTTATCCAATTATGAATTGTGATCTTTCAAGCATGAGTAGCTATATCCACAACTAGGGTTATGGGAACCATGAGCAATTAACAAAGTATGAATAATAATTAAGTAATTCTTGAATAGTGTTCATGCATGTATTGTTAATTCTTTCGCTTAGAAGTCTTTTTAACGGTGCGCAACGTTAGAACTCGCCTTGTTTCTACTTGCCGGACCAAGGAGGTAGTTTAACGGTGCTCAACGTTAGAACTCGCCTTGTTTCTACTTGCCGGACCAAGGAGGTAGTTAATGAGAAAAGAATTAACAACAGATATTTAGTGGATGCTATCTAATAGTCTAGTGTCAATTGGAGTGAGGGTGAAAACTAAGTCATACATAGATATGATGACTAATCTGGGGTAAAAGTTAAGGGTTAGTAAAGTATACACCCGTAGCCAGACCAAGGTGCGTGGTGAAATTCCCTACTTGGAGGACCAATCACTTAAGGATACCTAACTTATCAACTTTGCACATAAAATACTAGGAAAGGATTAATATTATTAGGATTACCGCGTTAAGAGCTTGTGGGGAACACATATACCCTAGTTTCTATCTCATATTGATAACTCAAAGTTTAAATTGTGTTCACTTGTTACTTAAGCATTCTAAACTGTTACTTAATTACAAAATCCCCCCTGTTTACTTTCTCGGAAATAGTTTGACTAAAAAGATATAATTGTGAGTTAAGTTTAAGTCTAAATCATATTCCTCGTGAGATCGACCCCAACTTACAAGTTGGATTCTTTATTTGACAACGATCACTTATACTTTTTTAGAGAGGTGTAATTTAAGCGTATCAGTTATGATGACATCTAATACGTCCCACCAGTAAGTAAGTCAAACCCATAGCTCAGAACTACAAGCAATGGGCTATTGCATGGAAGAAAGAATTACGGAAGATAAAAATTAATAATAAGAAGCAAAGGAAAAAGGGAGAATCAAATCAATACAAAACCAACCCAAAACCTAGTATCATCCGGTATTTGAGCAACTATTCAAAACAAGAGTACAATAACAATACAATAATATAGAACTGTCTCTTGAAAAAAAATAAAGACTAGTCCTAGTCCAAAACAGATGGAGAGTGTGGTAACTCCAAACGCGAGGAGCTCACCCAAATCTTCTAATCCCAAGACGTAGTATGATGTGTAGGTGTGCAGAAGTGTAGTATGAGTATCAACAAGTGGTACGCAGTAGGCATAGGCCAACTGAGCTCCAAAGATATAGTAAGCATAAACAACATATAAGAAATGAGCATATATCACATATAGCTAAAGGAACAACATGAATATCATAATAAGAAACAAATGAATAAGGAACAAAGAGTAAAGGAAACATATAAAGGAAGTAAGGGACGAACCTGGATATGCTAGACCATCAACTTAAACACGACAAATCTCTACTAAGGGAGACAACTAGCCAAAGGTACACTAACAGGAACAAACACAAATACACATAAAAACCACAAAGTACATGCCAAAACAACACTTGCACAAAAGTATCATAAGAGCGGAACAACGATAACATCTACCTTCAAACGATCACCCTTCATTCTTCCACAAGTAAGAAATTAGTCAATCAATAAATAACATTTCGAGCCCCTATGTGCCGAGAAGGTACATAATATGCTGGTGATTACTCGAATACTCTACTCCTTTCAATGCCAATATGTGGTACAAACATAAAAAATAACAATAAATTAGTATCACATGTTAGAAACTCAAAATATGGTTCTAGTCCTAAGAAACATGAAGATGGACAATAAGTTTGATTGAAAAAAAAAAAACTCTTTGTCACCTTTCCTCAAAAATATTTTGAAGCAATATTAACAACTATTTAATTCATTTTTAGAAGGAAAAAAAGAGTTAATGATGTTTTAGCAAATAATTCTAATGTGATGTTTTATTAAAGAACCTTGTTGTAATGAAAGTGTACAAAACGAAAAAGTGTGAATGATATTTTTTTAAATAAAAATCATACAATGCTTGTTATTTCTAGCCCATCAAATCAAACAACGTATAAAAAATAATGCAAGCATTACTAATATGTCATATTTAATATTAATCTTTTGTTTTGATGGTATCTTTGGTGAAAAGTGAAAAGTGAAAACCCCAATTTTCCTTGAAAACCCTTAGCGTCGTCGTTTTTAACTCGTATCGAGATAGATTATCTATAGTGGACAGGTTGAGTTGTAGCAAAGAAAGGGGAAGAAAATGGGAGGAGGAGAAGAAGATCAACAGAAATTGAAGAACACAGCAGCAGCAGCGTATGACTACGAGAATGATCCAAGATGGGCAGATTATTGGTCCAATATACTCATTCCTCCTCACATGGCTTCCCGTTCTGATGTCGTCGACCATTTCAAGCGCAAGTTTTATCAACGACACATAGTCAGTATTCTTCTTATTTGTATTTGCCCACCTTAACTATTTTGGGATTTGGGTCGAACTTGATAATTGTTGATTGCTATATTCGAAATCATTCGACTTCAGATGGGGTTAAGTGCCAACTTTCTTTACTACTACATATGTCTTTTAATTAATGTGTTAATCTCGATTACTCTTGTTTATACTTTGTTGGGACTTGGACTCCAGTTTTTATATTTTGAAGCCTTACTGTTACAAGGCTCTTACTTCTAAATTTTTCTTAATTCAATTTAATCAAAGGGTTTTTGGAAAATATTGATTTTTGGGTAAATTGTTTAGGTATTCAGTGGCTTATAGTTCATTCCAAGTTGAGGGGTTCATTGATTATTTGTTAAAATGTCTACTATCGATGAGTTTAATGATATTAACTTGTAACTCTGAGTTGATTGTATACAAATTTCAGGGACTTTAACTCTCTGCACTGAAAATATCTGTAAAATTTTCCAAAAATTGCACCTTTTTTCTTTGTGGAGTGGATTGTTTAAGTATGTCATTCTTCAAGATGAAGATGAGTTTTTAAGGCCTTTTTTTGTTTCAAAAAAGAGTCCTTTAGTTTTGTCAAAAGCTCTATTTTTTTTTTGGGTTTCCCACCCGGTACCCAAAAAAATAATAATAAAAAGTCTACTTAACTGTAAGTTGTTGCACTACTTTCTTTTTCCTAGCACTTCCTGATGTGGTGCGTCATGAAATTCATGCAGGTGTTCTTATCATCTGGGATCTTTTTCCTAATATTATACTTTCACTTCGTTGTCATCCTCGTTGTCCTTATCTTTTACTATTGACCAAGCTTATTCTCATCTTATTTCCTACTTTTATTGTATCCTTAAGTACATGGAGTTCCAGAGATTTTGGCTTTTTAAAATTTCAGAGGAGAATCTCAATTCTGCTTTTCCCCTCCTCTCCAGCTTCTACTTTCTTTTTCTCTTTTTCCAACTTGTGTTATTCATCTTTGCCTTCAACATTTTTGTCACTTATCCTGAGGTATAGTACTGTCTTTTCTTTTGGATAATTTAATGGCTTAGATATTTAGTTGTCTATTGATTGAGATTATTGTTGGATGTATACCTTATTTCACCTGATTAATTACCTCATCCTCCCATTTCTTGGGGGAACAGATGAAAGTCAGAAGGGAGGCTCCTAATCATGTCATATAATAGTGTGTGAATACTCCTAGGCTCCTAGCAATGTAGACTGATACCAAAATGAGATTTTTAATACACTACAATGATAAGAGTGGGGAGTCAGTTCAAGTTCTTGAAGTAGCACTTCTGCAATTTTGACGGATCCTTGTGCTTTGTTGTACTTAAAATACCATTTCAGATATCCGCAGTGGGACACATCTTTACATTTTTACGTTGATCTTGGGGGATTGCTTTGGTTTGTTTGATTCTATATCCATTATTTTCAGGACCCGGGTCTAGTGGTTGAGCCAATGACTACCAGCAGTTCGTCCCAACCAGCAAGACCATCAGCTGCACAACCACCATCATCATCATCATCGTCCACACCTTCTAATAACCAGCCAAGACAGCGTAACTCTGGTATGATTTTTTTTGAATTTCGACTAAATGGAAAGTGCCCTTCCTTCTGGAGAAATTATTCACTTCAGATACAAATCTTTGGTTCATTTAAATGCAATTTATATAATTTTTCTTGTGTAGGTCAAGCTAGTAGAACTTCGGGCACGTCAACAACCCCAACTTCAAATCCGACATCACTTCAATGGGACCGAAAAACTATACAATTTTCAGTGAATGCTTGGGTACTGTATATTCACACGTACACTAGAGATGGGAAACATGTGGACATTTTCTTTATAACTTAAACACAATAATATTGTAGAAAATCATGTTTGAGTTAGAATATTGAAGTTTTTGATATACCGTAGAAGATCAAATGGTCAACTTATTATTATTAGCAGTAAGGGAAAGGTGGAGTATATACAACAAGGATAGAATCTTCATGCCTTTAAACTAATATATCTCGTGTACCTACATATGTCACTTTTTTGTACTTGTGGATGCCTTCTTTATGAGTATGGGTGTCTATGGAAAATTTCAGTATAGAATTATTTCTTCCCAAAGCTCTTCTACAGCCTTGTTTTCAATTTATTTGTTATTTGAAATGCCAACTTTTTTGTACTTGTGGATGCCTTCTTTATGAGTATGGGTGTGTCTATGGAAAATTTCAGTATAGAATTATTTCTTCCCAAGGCTCTTCTACAGCCTTGTTTTCAATTTATTTGTTATTTGAAATCTGTGGGCAGGGTCATAAAATTGAAAAAGAAAAGCAGAAAGATTGTGAGGAAGAGTTGATTTTAGTATCAATTAGAGACAACTTTGCATATTTCTTGAGGTCGCCGTGATATCAAGAATAAAGTAATGGTTTAAGTTATTCTAGTGACTAGATGTCTAGATCTATGAAAAAAACCTAGACTCATGAACATGTCTGTGTCAGATTTGTTTACTTTAGCCTCATTCGTTGGTTATTCTAGATGTCATGGTGCATTAATTCTTTCTGCACTCCACCCCCACCCCCTCCAAAAAAAGTGTCTTTTGTGGTCTGTTGCATAAGTTGGACACATGTCATAGAAATTCTATGCTAAGACCTCTCGGAAACTTGTGAGTCAAGGTTTATTGAAGCTCCTATCACCATTTTGCTTCTCTAAGGCTAATTTTTCATTATCATTTCTTCTTGTTTCCTGGTATATTCTCTTGTGCCTTTGAACTGAAGTTTGGGACACACTGAACAAGATATTGATGATTGGATTTGATACTGTTGCATTGGTATTACTACAAAAATAGTTAGAGAGTTCTTAAATTGCTTATTTTAATGAAGTAGTTCTGAAATTGCTTTCTGGTATCTTCCTGCAGGTTTTTGTTGTTGCAGTTCTCTCGATATTTCCGCTTACACCTGCAAATCTGTCAAACAGAGCATATCGACTGTCCTTCTTGGGAACTGCATGTTCTTCGCTATATTCATTATACTCAGTATATGGGGTAAGTTTTTTTAAAAAAATTATTTTGTTGAACTACATACGTGGGATCAGTTTTATGTCCTTTGGGCTAATGAGGCTATTTCTGATCTGGTAACTTTTTGTAGAAACCGAGGGCTTGGAATTTACAAGCAGTGCAAGTTTGGTTGCACTCAGTTATTGTGACGAAGGATTTCATCTCCTTCATTTACTGTCTCACTTTTGTCACTCCCCATCTTTACCTGAAATGTAAGCTTTGCTCCAGTTCGTGTTTTTTCTTTTGATGCTATATTCTTCTTAGTGTATAGCAGCTGTGTAACTTCATTTAATAATATGTTCATGACCAATGATATGCAGTTTCTTTGATTCCTGTTTTATGCCGATCACTTGACCATGTTGGTAAATTTCTTCGGCGTAACTTCAGCAGATCTTCTTTGTACAGGTATAAAGCTGTTTTGTTGTGTTACCAAAGAAATTAAAAAGCTGTTTTTCTTGAAATTGTTAGTCAGATGAAATAATCATTTGAAATCAACACATTCCTGATTAGGAGAAAAGCAGTACAACAATCCTATTAAATAATCAAATAACTGTACTACAGGAATCTTTATGTTTCAAGCGAATCTGTGATATAGGTTTCTGTAACAGCTCATTCTTACTGCTAATATGGATTAATGAAATGTGTCTGATGTATTATGAATAAAACTAAATTGTAGCTGACCTGCAATTGTGATTGCACAATTTTTTTTTTGGTATATCATCTATGTGAACCTTCTAGTTGTATATGACCTTTTCCCTTCCTGTCAAAACATCAAAAGCTTTGTACATTTGTGATTATATGTAAATGCCATCTGGTGAATGTTATTATTTGATACCCCTTCCCTGCTCATTTCTTATAGATGGTAGGTTGGGTGTTTCAGAGTTATTTCATGTCTGTACTTGTTGACCACCTACAGGAAGTACTTGGAAGAGGCTTGCGTATGGGTCGAGTCAAACGTAACTACTCTCAACATACTGTCTTCACAGGCTGAAATCGGACTGGGATTTCTTCTGGTTGTCTCTCTATTATCGTAAGTGTCAACTTATTCCTGGCTCTTACTGGTGCTTGTTATCTTGCTTGACATTCTTATTTTAGTTTTTATATGCATCTAACTGTTCATGTTCATGAAATTTCAGGTGGCAGCGTAATATTATACAAACATTCATGTATTGGCAGGTTTGTCTTTTACTTTCATTTTCATTCTTTTATCATCGGCATCTTTGCCTTTTATATATGATTTATTTCTTTGATTGAAACAAACGATTAAAATTGTGAGAGCATGTTGTTTCTTTCTTCTGTCTCTGTTTCTGTGTTGTTTAATGGAAACATTTGTTGTTGGAATTGAAAGTTTTGTTCAGCACATAGTTGGATGTATGTAGTTGATCAGGGTTAGGTATGCACCTATTTATTCCAACAACCGCACCTCATTTTCCACCCCGCATACTTTGACAGCATCGTGATTCAGAATTTTCAGTTGATGAAATAATAGCAGTTATAGTTTCTTAAATCTGGTCCTTTTTCCTTGGTCCGGTACATGTTACCTTAGGCAGCTTCAATATCCAACTATTCCCATTTGTCAAGATATTTTGTTATAATGACTAGTATGCAACTCTCTGCAGATATTGAAGCTTATGTATCATGCTCCTGCTACTGCTGGTTACCATCAGAGTGTGTGGGCTAAGATCGGAGGGCTTGTAAATCCAGTTGTTCAACGTTATGTCCCGTTCTTGAATACTCCTATTTCAACTATTCAGAGATGGTGGTTCAGGTAGAAGACTTGCTGAAAGATATACAAGAGTTTTAGGGGCAGGAAATACTTTTTTGGGATTATACTTTGTCCTGAAGGGTGACTATAAAACTAGAATTGTCTAGTTAATATTCCTAATAATTGCCTGTGGGAGTTACTTCCAAGTTTTGCCCTTTTTGGGATGTGATTTTTCCTCTGTTTAACTGCTTTATTTTGTAAACCAAAATTGTCCAACAACTGTAGTTTTAGTATCAACTAATCACACTTCTATTCCTCTTTCATGTTTCGATTTTTGACTCCTATTCCTATGTTGTCCCATGAATGGTGATCCTTTGATTCGTGGATAAAGTTATACTAGGATTATAATCCATGTATTGTCTAAATGTATATGAAGTGCATATACTTCTTTGGTGTCTACTGTTGACACCCAATTTTGGCTTAATATTTTCAAAATTCGTAACTTTTAAGTTTTATTTATTTAATAGTCAAAATACATTTTTTTATAATTTTAAATAAGTTTATCGATATTTATCATTATTTGTCAAAATTTCAGGATTTTTTATCAATTAATTTTAATTACATATTTTTTGTCACAGCCGGTTGACTACGTTCAAATATTTGTTCATTTTGATTAAATCGTTATTTCTGCTAAATTGCATTTTTCACATGTCGTTAGTTACGTTTATTATATTTTTTAATATTCATTCTATTCGTTACATTTGTTAATATTCATTTTGATATTTTGCACAGTCTAGAAATTCATTCAAATATGGATAA
>JAJONR010011545.1:0-13466 GCA_029582245.1 Solanum etuberosum | reverse complement strand
GGATTCACAATTGAACTCAAAGACTTTCTTGAACTCTACTCTTAACTCTTTCTTGAATTT
Organism: Solanum etuberosum; assembly: GCA_029582245.1. Classification (NCBI taxonomy): domain Eukaryota; kingdom Viridiplantae; phylum Streptophyta; class Magnoliopsida; order Solanales; family Solanaceae; genus Solanum; species Solanum etuberosum. The sequence goes on along the minus strand of JAJONR010011545.1, from coordinate 13,406 downwards.
AAATTATGAATTCAAGAGTTATGATTCATGATATGAAGGATCTCGATGATAGTGTAGACTCATGAATACATTCTCCTCACCCTCATGCTCACTTACTTGAGTCTTGAAACAAGTTATTAGAATTTGTAGAAGACTCCTCAAAAGATTCCAAGGGACTTTCTCAAAAGAACTCTCAAGACTTGACTCTTAACTCTACCTTGAATTTGAATTATGAATTCAAGGTTATGATTTGTGATAGGAAAGTTATCAGGATGATTAAGAGAGTTTTTAGATAGTTAATCATGAGAAACGGTAAAAAAAACACTGTCTTGGAGCAAGTTCCCAATGCGGAGATGCATTTTAATATTTGGTCGTGAAATAATTTTGAAATAGTGGGGTCCGTGATCTCTCCGCGATGAAGAGAGAGAAAGTTCACTCTGAAGGAACAGGTCTACGACGCGGACCTGGTACGTATTTTCTATCCAACTTTTTCTTCCTCGTTTTCTAACCCCAATTCACCTAGATTCGATTCTTTTTTCTCAACTTCTCTTTAGATTCCGATACCCAACACATGTTCACAAGAATCTGCTCATAAACGACTCTAAAATCGACACGATTTCCTTAAGAACTCAAAAATCCCATCCTAACTCAAGAATGAAAGCGAATTTCAAGAACACAATTCAAGATCATCAAACTTTCAATTTTCTAGAATGAATTTTGCTGAAATAAACATGATTGGCGCGTGGGTGAACAAACCCAACACTATGGAAGCTTACATACCTCTTAGGTATGAAACCCATGGTGAAAATCTGCAACAAAACTCAAGAACCTCTACGAACGCCTTGATCCTTTCCTCTTTTCTCCTCTTTTCTCTTCTTTTCTCTTCTTTTCTCTTCTTTTCTCTTCTTTTCTCTTCTTGAACTCTCAACTAAAACCCTAGAAGTATATTAGGATTATAAAACTGAATCTAATCAGATTAGACCCCCAAAACCTTACTAAAATGAATTAAATCTGATTGGGTAAGGAAAAGACCAAAATACCCCTTACTATTTTTGGGTAACTTTTCTTATTTGGACAGCCCGACTTCAAACAAGCATATCTCTCTCAGACGAGCTCAAAATTTAGCAAACTCGGTGGCGTTGGAAAGATAATTCGAAAACCTTTCATTTAATATCTTATGGGCCACCTAACTCATCTTGTACTGAAGGTTATGATCGTTTGAAGTTGACCCAAAACTTAGAAGAACTTAGGAATGACTTCAATTAATTCTCTTTGGTTCTTTTTGGAACACAAGGTGCTACATCTAGTGACCTTAACACTTAGGAAAAATTTAAATTACTTGATAAAAACTTACTCAATATGAAGGATGGTTTAAGTCTTAGCTCAAAAATTTTATGGAGTGTTACAATATCTCCCCCTTGGGATCATTCTTCCTCGAATGACAACTGTACTTGGTATTGAATGGGGTTACTCTTACTAAGGTCTGAGTCTAATGGTGTGCTCTTAATATATTCAAGCTTAACCTAAATCCTAAGGTTCGGGTTCTATACCTCTCTATAGGGAATCTCATCCCAAAACTATTACTCTTTACCACCAAATTGGGCACATATCAAGAACCACCTAAAGTTTAACGACACCACATTCAAGCTTAGTACTTCTAACAACTCCATTACTAACAGGACCTCCGAAAGGATATCTCCCATACTCTTTGGAACTCATTACTATCTTACTCTCAAACACTTGACTTGATTTCTCATCTTGGCATCTCCCCCTTAGGTCTAAAGCTGACACTTGAAAGCTATGGACCTATTCCATCATCTCTAACTGGTCTACATCCTCTTTTACTCTAACGCTCTCATGACTACCGAACTCTCAATAAGCAGGTACTAAGACCTCTTTCTAAGGTGTTTCTCTTAACCTCTTCTGATTACATACCCTCTCGGTACACCTCTTAATGCTCTTGTTACTCTTGTGACTTAGCCATATTTCACTGCCCTTATCTACACGTTAGGATCTCTCACTGGTACTACTCATATTCATTGCATCAAACATTTCAATTTCTCATCTGCTCTTATGTCAAGTCTACCAGATCAAATCTCAAGACTAACATCATCACCCTCATGTTACCATTTTTGGGATCATGACACTCATCTCAAATTCAAGCTTATTGTTCATTACTAAACCCGAATATCAATACGATTGCCCACCTACTATGATATACCTCATTACTTGATCAATTCTATAACCTTCTGAACATCATGACCATCTCAAACAAATCATAAGCCTAGCTTAGATCTATCACTTTATGAATACTTTTGCTCTTCTATTCGACACTTACATTTGGTCATTACCTACACAATGACACTTCATCACAAGCTCCTTTCTAGCTAAAACACACTCTACCTCCTATGATAGAATCTTCACAACTCATCACTTCTTAGTCTACCCATAAGGGAAAACTCCTCATCAACAACTTACTGGGTGCATGACTCTAATAACATAATCTGCCCCATCACTATCTCCCTTTCATAGATCTCTATACCTCTGCATAGTTTCCTCTAACTCTGGGCACTGTCACTGCTACATCTCATGATCTCGTAATCATGCTACCTTTTCGGGTGAAAATACTACCCAAGCTCTAAACATAATTTCTCATAAGGATCTCAGCTGAAACAAGGCTTAGAGAAGAGAGTACAATTCATTTTTAGCTCAAATGCACGATTCGTATGAATATGAGTGCATTTTATCGAATTCAACACTTAACTCACTCATGGGCTTCTCTCAAGCCCCTCTGGAGTCTCATAACTTCCTCAAGATTTTGCTAAGAGTAACTCATTGATAAAGAACTGACTTTGCTTTTCAACCACCTCTAGTATGGGGGGTAGTCGAATGGATATGCAAACACACGAGTTAGAATAAGTCTCTATGACATAGCTCTATTACACGATTCAGAGTATGAAAGAAGGAAAACTTTTCCTAAATGTCTGTAGTCACTTATTTATTGAAGTGGGGGCCTCACAACCACAAATAAGATCTTACTTGACACGGCTTCATAGACACCCTAGGACACTTGAAATCTGTGCTCTGATACCAAGTTTGTCACGACCCGAGCCAACACCCTTGACGTGGCCGGCACTCGAGAACCATTGTTGGTCCCCAAGTGAACCCTCATCCTGGCTGACAATAGGCGGAACACTACTCAAGCATACAAAAGCTTAAAAACTAAATAAAAATAATATATTCAACTCGCTATAAAATAGGCAACTCAAGTCGTTAAAACATTTAACAAAATAAATGAATAGACTTCTGAAACTCTATTGTCTATCTATGAAGCCTCTAACTGACAAAGATGGAGGTCGGGACAAGACCCAGGACATCCTAACAACTGATATAACTGAAAGTGCAATTGGAACCCTCCGAAAGTAAGGAGGAACACCATAGCTAACTCGAACTGCATGCGGTATCAACGAAGCGCCTGTTGATGATCCTGAGTACTTGTATCTGCATCATGAAACGATGCAGGCAAATGGCCCAGTACATGGAATGTACGAGCATGTAAGGGGAATTCTAAAGAAAGAACATAAGCTTGAACTGGTGGAATAAAAACATACTTATCTCTTCTCAACTCACTCAACTCAACTCAATGAAACATAGTTCAATTCAACTCAGAGAAAATAGGGCTCAACTCAATGATAAGATATTCAACTCAGTGAAATAAATATCAACTCAATAATAAGATACTCGACTCTAGGTACTCAAATCTGGATACTCAACTCAATATAAAGCAATAATACAAATACGATATATGAAAAGCTTTTAAAACAGTAGAAAGTAACTCAATGTATTGAAAAATGCAACAGTAACTCAGTTTGTATGCAAGGATACAAGATAAAATCTTCTTGTATATGAAAATAGAAAGTAAACTCTGTGTATATAAGAATACAAAATATCTCTATGTGAGTTTCTCTAACCGACAACCATCACTATGAGCTATGTGATGATACAGCATCTTACCTCACTGATGAGTCCGAGTTTTGGACTCATTTAGAGCTTTGTTTATATTGATTTAGTGTCCTCAAATATTTATTTTGTGCCAATAACTGATGGTAAATCCATGATTTTCAAGAATATCGATTGAGGAACAAAGCAAAGACACTAACAGGCAAAAAGGAACAAAACAGGCTGAAGAAATGAAGATGGATGAGCCTTAGGATTGCCAAGAGCATTCGGCGTGTCGCCGAGTGGCTGCTCAGATCGCCTGAAGTTCCAGTGTGCCAAGCTCTAAAGAAAAGAACCAAGTCGGCCAGGAAAAGGGGCAGTGGGTGGATCGCCGAGTGATTCCACAAAACCAAGAAAGATCGCCCAAAGTTACAAGCCTTGAGGATGCTGAGTGCGAAGGCGAAAGGGCGATGGACGAGACCAAAGTGCGGCTCAACAAGTGGTTCAGCGAGCCCGACTAACTTCACCGAATGAGCTTTCGTAGATTATTTTCTGCAACTATAAATACGTTTTTGAACATTTAGTTATCGATCTATCTAAGAAATATAATTAAAAAACTTTGGAACAGAGAAAGTAATAGAGAGAGTTTTCTCTGGAGTTCTTCTTTAGTTTTGAAGGATTGAAGAAATTCACTTTTTGAGAAATTGGAAGTGGGTTTTTGATATTCATCAAATTGAAGCATTGTAAAGACAAAATCACTCTTACCCAGTTGATGGATAATCAATTTGGTAACTGTTTTTACCTTTTTATAATGTCTAGCTATAACCCCAAATTCTTGGGGTGTGATTATGTGATTATGCGCTGATTTAGCGTATGTGTATTGCTAATTATTAGTTTAAATGCTATTTAAAAGTGAGTTTAATCATTAACTGTTGTTTAATTTAAGAATTGTAGTTGCAAATGCAGTTCTATGTTTGTGTTCTTGGCTTGCTCGAGAGAGAGGTTTTAGAACTAAAGTTTTTGATTAATGATTTGTGGGTATTGGGTTGATTTGGTTTCAGCTCAAGATAGTGAATCCTAAACTCAATTCAACACATTTAGCTTGAGAGAGTGAATGGATTAAGGTGTGGGCTACTCTTATTTTGCATGCTTCTTGATGTTCGAGAGAAATCACTTGATTCAGGGTAAATTGTTCGAGAGAAAATTTACTTCCCCTATAGCCTAGCCTACTCACTAATATCTAGTTATTTACTAATAGTTTCAATTACCCATATGTCTATATTGCCTATAATCGATCACATCCCAAAAATCTGTCTCATTATTATTAATTCTTATTGTTTGTGACTGCTATTTGTAGTTGATAATCAAAACCAAAACCCCCATTTGACATTCGTGTCACCCCTTAATTTGAATGATGTCCTTATTCGATAATTTTTATTCCTGTGACTAATTTGACCGCATTTATACTTCCCAATTGAATTTGAAACACGTACCGCTCCCTGTGGGATTCGACTCTAACTCATTTAGTTGGGTTTTATTCTGATTTACAATCGTTGACACTTAGAATTGGATGAAATGTCTTTGAAACGTTATTAATCAAAATGGCGCCGCTGCCGGGGAGTGGTGTTGTTTGAAATTCTTTTGGTGAAGTTTAATTGTGTTCTTGTTAGTCATAGTTGAATCTACTTACTTTTAGTTTTGATTTTTGTGTTGCTTGTTAAAACAGAGGAAATGAGTGTTAACGGTAGCAATGGTAGCCAAGTGGGCCACCAAGATGACATCAGAAATTTCAATAATGTCAACGACCCGAATTTCAATGACCCAAATCTAGTGGGTGGAGTTGGTGCCATTCGCTTGCCTCCAACTGAAGGAAACGTTGTTTTCCACATTACAAGCACCATGTTGGAGCTCTTGCAATTGAATGGTTTGTTTAGTGGGTTGGCTCATGAGGATCCCCATGAGCATATAAGGAATTTTGTTGATATATGCGGACCGTTCTCCTTTAAGAACATATATCAAGAACCGGTCCGGCTGAGGTTGTTCCCATTTTCTCTAATGGGAGAAGCATGCAAGTGGTTGGCTGAGTTGCCAAGAGATTCTATGACTTCGTGGGAAGAGCTTATTACTGCATTTCAAGTGCGATTTTTCCCTCCTTCGAAGATGATGACTCTTTGGGACAGTATTCAAAGCTTCAAGCGTTTGGAGGGTGAGCCAATTCATGAGACTTGGCTAAGGTTCAAGAAGATGGTGCTGCAATTCCCAACTCATGGATTGCCCGATAATATACTGCTGCAATACTTCTACAGAAGCCTCTATTTAGTGAACAAGGGGGTGGCTGACCAACTTTCTCCGGGAGGTTTAATGCAGCAGCTTTATGTGATTGCAGCCCAACTTCTTGATGGCATGACCAAAATTAACCGAGCATGGACACCCACGAAGATCAAGTCTCTCCTCTTACTTACAAATTGACAAAGGAGCAGATGGAAAAAGATCAAGAGAGAGACCAAAACATGGTAAAGATAATGACCCAGCTGGACATCTTGGCCAAGAACGTCATGGGTGCTGGTACAAGGAGTGTTAATGTTGTCGGTGTTGGTGGTGTAAACCCAGAAGAGGCCAAATTTGAAGTGTTGTACAATGAGGAAGTGAACTTCCTAGCAAACCAAGGAGGAGGTTAACGTGCTAACTACCCAAGGCCGGGTGGTAAGCAAGGTTGGAACATATATGAGAGCTGGAGAGACCGTGATAGGGAGTGGTGTGATCGTAACGCCACCTGGAAGGAAAGAGAAGGGGAAAAGGATAGGTACGTTCCTCCCCACGAGCGTCAAAAGCCCAAAGATTCTGAGGGTGGCCGGACTGAGGATATGCTCTCACGTATTCTCAACAAGGTTGAAGGGTCTGATAAAGTGTTGAAAGAAATGAAGGAAAATGTATCGACTCTCAACCAGATGGTGACCTCGCATTCCGTCTCTAACAAGCAGTTAGAGACCCAAATGGGTCAAATTTCTTCGCATCTAAACCCGAGAAAACAAGGGGGATTGCCTAGTGATACTATGGCAAACCCCAAGAATGAAGTTTGAATGCGTACTTGCCTCGTGCCACGACGTTAACTAAGGCGCTTCTTGGGAGGCAACCCAAGTTTTTAATGCTTTGTGTTTTGTTTTTGGAATAACGGGTGTTGATTGTGCAGGTCGAAGTGTGGAATGTGTTTGAAAAATGCAGGTTGGCGAGCCAAGATTCCAGTCGGCGAGCCCGACTTGGACCGCCGTTGGACTCAAGAAAATATCAAGTTGGAGTCTGTAAAACTCGATGGGCCCATGGATAAGTCGGCGACTCACCAAAAAGGTCTGTGAGCCCAATTTTGTCCGCCGTTTGGACCCCCATATTAACTGGAGGTCCTGTAAAACTTGGCGAGGACGACAAATATCGCCGATGGGCCGTGATCTGAAAGGTTTTAAAAGGCCAAAGGTTTAAACTTTCAAACTCTTTCATATTCCCTCATTTTTTACTTAATACAATCACACCTGCACTCTAGATTTTCAATATTTTCCTAGTTTTATCGCTTTTGCTCTTTGATCTCGTGCTCAGAGTTGGAATACATTGCCGCCTAGCTTTAAATATTTGTATTTCGGCTTAAAGGTTGGTTTTCCGAACCCCAAACTCTTAAATGGCGGTTGAACTCGAATGCTTTTGTTTTAATCTTGATTGATGTGTGTTGGGCTTGTTCTGAAATTGTATTTGTGTGCTAGTAGCTTGTTTTAATATCAAAATGTGCTTAAAATGCTTATAATGATGATTTTTCCGAGTTTTGTGCTTTGAAATTAATCATAAATTGTTGGGTTGTGGTAGTTTGTTGTTGGGTCTAGTCGGGTGAAGTCTGAGTAACCCCAATTGTGCTAAATGACGTACTTTGCCCAATGATGGAGCGTTTGACGTCATTCTTAAGGGCAAAAGTCATCAAATGACCAATTTTGGCCAAATCGGGGGAAGTCTGAGTACCCCGGTGGCATGGGTCTAATGGGTGTAAGCTTAATTGCATGAGTGTGTTGTTTGATTTTGTTTTCAGAGACTACGAGCTTGATTTTGGGAAACAGGGTTCAAATTTGGCACGTTGGGCAATTCGGCGAACTTGGTCGAGCTCGCCGAACCACTCGGCGATTCACCAACGTCCCCTTTGATCGTCTTTAATTTCATGATTTGGCTAGACTAGAGTCTGTAACTTTCGGCGGGAAGCCTGAGATCGCCGAGTGCACTCGGCGACTCGCCAAAAGTCCCCTTGATTGCCTTTTTTGCGCCATTAACCCCTAAACACACTGTAACTTTCGGTGGGCTAGTCTGAGCTCGCCGAATGATGTCGGTGATTCACCGAAAGGCCCTGCATATCACCGACCTGCCATTTTTTTGGAAAATTTTCAAGCTAGTCCTTTCTGCGATCCCGATCTGGCTCGCCAAAGCAACTCGGTGACTCGTCGATCAATTCGGTGAGTCTTTCTGCAACCTATTTTCTGCATTGTTCTTGAATTGTTTCTAATTTTTCCCAATTCGTTTTGCAGAGATGGCTAGACCAAAAGTAGTAGGACGAGACATGCTGCCCCGCAAGTGGGCAAAGGGAATCACTATCAATGAGGATGCAACTGCATCCAAAGCAAAGGCAACAAAACTTCCTACCACAAGTGGGAAGGGTAAAGGAAAGGGAAAGGCGCATGCTCATGAGTCACTGGAGGTCTGCTCCGACAGTGAGGGAGTGTATGCTACTCAACTCACCACCTCTGAGAGTGAGGGAGATCATCAGGATCCTCAGGCTGACATCTTTGAGCCTGAGGATGAGCAGTTGCTATTGGCACAGAGTGCTGCGCTGCGCTCCAAGAGGATGCATGATCCTTCTAGGATCAGGATGCCTGAGACCCCTACTCCTCATCTTGTGTCAGATCAGGCTTTGGTCCCAGCACCACCTGCACAGGGTCCTCTTCCCCGGTCTATGAACAGATTAAAGGCTGAGGGACTGAGGACGATCATTGAGGAAGAGGTTGTCTACAGATGGAGTGATAGACCGGTATCCTGAGATATGGCGCACCTTACAGTCTCACAAGTTCTAGATTTTTACCAAACCCCGTGGCCCTTACATTTCTAATTGGGTCTGGGAGTTTTACACTGCCTCTAGTGCCACAAGGGAAGAAGAAGGCCGCGTCATTCAAGCTGGTAGAATATGTGGTTGTCAGGGGCTAGAAAGTAAAGTGTGACAGTGACGATATCAAAGAAGTACTGGAGTGTACAGAGAATATTGAGGATGACTGTCAATACATGATCAGGACAAAATCTTTGGAGACTATGAAAAAGTAGTTGGCCCCTCTGTTATCTGACGGTACTGCTAGGTGGATCGAGGCTGGAGCACCCGTAGAAAAGAAAGAACTCAATGTAGCAGCGAGGTACTGGTTTGGCTTCATCAACAATTCTATCATGCCGTCCCAGAATGAGTCTATCCTTCGCCATGCGAAGGCATCCTGTCTTGGTTGAATCATTGATGGGACAAGGCTAAACTTGGGTATGATCTTTGGCCAAGAAATGGCTATGAGGGCCAGGCAGCGTCAGACTTCGCTTTCATTCCCGGTGTTGATCACCAAATTATGCAAACGAGCCCGAATGCCCCGAGATGAGAAGAATCATGTGGAAGTGATTCCCACCTCCTCTACCGATATCTGGCGCATTAAGCCTGAGTATTTAAAGGATGAGGCAGAGAGGAAGAAAGCAGCCCCGGTGGATCCTTCCCCGGCTATGGACATTGAGACTTTACCTGCAGAGGTAGGATTGCCTACTCCAGCCCCTGGGCCTTCAGGTATATCTAGTGTTGTTCCTTCCATGACTCAGAGTGCTTCTACTGCTCCCCTGCCTCCTAGGTCTGCTGCTAGTGCTACTGCCTCCCGACCTCTACTCACTCAGGCTGTGATACTACGGATGGGGCATCTAGCCCATTCTGCTGATAGGCGTGCCTCCAGGATAGAGGCTACAGTCCTTGGAATGATTGAGAGAGCTCTCATTACTGTTGTGAAACCTCTTAGTGTGTCTATTAATGCCCTCGCGACATGGATAGAGGTGTGTGAGCGAGGCCAGGGAGCCACTGGTGAGGTGACGACCTTAAAGGCCGCAATTGCTGAGTTGAGAAAGGACGTGGACCAGCTAAAGTCCACGAATATGTCGATGATTTTCGGGACCGTGGAGATCCCTGATGACATGAGCACAGATGTTCTGGTTTTTTCTGATATGCCTCTACCTACCACCGGAGATGTGATTAGAGTTGATGATGTAGATGCAGAGTCTGATGCTGAGACTGATGAGGAGCAGCTTGGTGTTCAGGAGGAGACCACTTACGAGGGCCTGACTGAGGTTGAGGAGGCCATGGTGGATTCAGCTGTGCAGACTTCTTTGAGGGACACGTCCATGGTAGGCTCTAGAGGAGCCAATGTTGATGTTGCACCGGGCACTAATGCCCAAGATCAGAGTGTGACTCCGGGCACTGATGCCTCGACAGATGGAGTGACTGTGTAGGCATGATTCTTCTTTACCTCCCTCTCTGTCGCTTTTATTGATTTGTGATTATTTTTGTTGCATTTGAGGACAACTGCTTTTATTTATGGTGGGGGTGAGGTATTTCTATACCTACCTCTTGTGTATATATTGGGTTTTGTGTTTTAAACTGTGTTTTGATCTTATCTTATGGAAGTTTGAGCTTATGGCTCCTTGTTATGAATGAAAATGGTTTTTTGACCCATCTGAAAAAATTTTCCACCTCTTGTTGTGTGTGAATGTGGTTGTTCTTGTGCAAATTTGAGTATCGGTTATGATCAATACCGATGACTTGAATAGTGCTCTTAATCGAACAAAAATGAATGCACGGCTACGATGAGGCCAAATGAAGTTGCATAGATAATATGTGGAATTTTTGCATCTCGTTGTGACTAGCCGGTTATCGAATGGAGTCTCTTGTGATGAACATTGCATTCTAGCTCGAATGAGTCTCGTTTGATATTGGTGCCAACGCCTTGTGTGATGAGCTTACTTTGAACCTTGTGTGATGACACCTAGAATTTTCCACGTTGGTCCGGATGACTAAGTGATGCAAGCTGTTGAAATGATCTTAGGCAACAATTTTGAAAAGTGAAACAATTTGATAATATACCTCTTTTGTGGCCAACCTTGTGAGGTGTGTGAACCTTTCTTGAACCCCCTTTGAGCCTTATCATTTTCTTGGAAGAAATTTGATGCAATTATGACCCCTCTTTATCTATTCACCCATAATCCTCATGAAGTGTGGTTTGATTGAATAGCAAACTTAGGCCAAAAGCATAAGTTTGGGGTGTGGTGAAAAGAGAAGGTAAATCAAAAAGTGTAAGAAAATCCCCCTTCTAGCAATGGTCTTGAAAAAGATGGAACCCCTCCATATAAAAAATAAAGAGAAAGAAAAGAAGAAAGCAAAAGAAAAAGAAAAAGAAAAAAAAAGTTGTGAAAGTTGCAAAAGAAATGGGGTGTACGGTATTCCATTGGAGTTGAATAATAGGGTGAATTTGGACCATGATTCAAATGTTGAAGAAAGGGAAGAAAGTGATGTTCAGACCACATTTCATGAGGGTAGCAGCCACTGAGCCTAACTGAACATTCCTTTACACTCAGCCCCGGTACAAACCTTGAAAAGACCTTTGAGATCTTGAGTGAGCTGAAACGAGTGTTGATTGGAAAATAAGGGCTAACCTATGGGTGAAGTTATGCATGTATTCATCTTTGTGAGTGTGAGAGTTGTATGTGATTCCGGAGCGATAAATTGTTGAGAAATTGTGTGTGAATATGGAATTATCTTTGTTGTGAGGGCATTTGAGTACCTTTGTTGAGCTTGAACTTGCATTTGAAGCAAGTATTGAGAACTTGAGTATCTTTGATAATGGTGAGTCACAACTTGAATCTTTGAGTGCACAATTGATCCTTGTATGAGTAAGTTGAGTCTTGTTGTGTGCATTCACGATTGAGTATTATGTAGCACTGTTTAAGACATCATTTTTCAACTGCTGAACTTGAGTTTTACTTGAGGACAAGTAAAAGTTTAAGTTAGGGGTGTTGATGAGTCCGAGTTTTGGACTCATTTAGAGCTTTGTTTATATTGATTTAGTGTCCTCAAATGCTTATTTTGTGCCAATAACTGATGTTAAATCCTTGATTTTCAGGAATATGGATTAAGGAACAAAGCAAGGACACTAACAGATAAAAAGGAACAAAACAGGCTGAAGAAATGAAGATGAACGAGCCTGAGGATCGCCAAGAGCATTCGGCGTGTCGCCGAGCGGCTCCTCAGACTGCCTAAAGTTCCAGTGTGCTAAGCTCTAAAGGAAAGAACCAAGTCGGCAAGAAAAAGGGGCAGTCGGCGAATCGCCGAGTGATTCCGCGAAACAAAGATAGATCGCCCAAAGTTACAGGCCTTGAGGATGCTGAGTGCCAAGGTGAAAGGGCGATGGAAGAGACCAAAGGGTGGATCGCCGAGTGGTTCGGCGAGCCCGACTTGCTTCTCCAAATGAGATTTCGTAGCTTATTTTCTGCGACTATACATACGTTTTTGAACATTTAGTTATCGATTTATCAATCGATCTATCTAAGAAAAATAATAATAAAACTTTGGAACAGAGAAAATAACAGAGAGACAGTTTTCTCTAGAGTTCTTCTTTAGTTTTGAAGGATTGAAGAAATTCACTTTTGAGAAATTGGAAGTGGGTATTTGATATTCATCAAATTGAAGCATTATAAAGACAAAATCACTCTTACCCAGTTGATGGATAATCAATTTGGTAACTATTTTTACCTTTTAATAATGTCTAGCTAAAACCCCAAATTCTTGGGGTGTGATTATGTGATTATGGGCTGATTTAGCTTATGAATATTGCTAATTGTTAGTTTAAATGCTATTTAAAAGTTAGTTTAATCATTAATTGTGGTTTAATTTAAGAATTATAATTGCAAATGCAGTTCTATGTTTGTGTTCTTGGCTTGCTCGGGAGAGAGGTTTTAGAACTAAGGTTTTTGATTAATGATTTGTGGGTATTGGGTTGATTTGGGTTCAGCTCGAGAGAGTGAATCCTAAACCCAATTCCACACATTTAGCTCGAGAGAGTGAATGGATTAAGGTGTGGGCTGCTCTTATTTTGCATGCTTGTTGATGTTCGAGAGAAATCACTTGATTCAGGGTAAATTGTTCGAGAAAAAATTTACCTCCCCTATAGCCTAGCCTACTCACTAATATCTAGCTATTTACTAATAGTTGCAATTACCCATATGTCTATATTGCCTATAATCGATCACATCCCAAGAATCCGTCTCATTATTGTTAATTCTTATTGTTTGTGACTGCTATTGGTAGTTGATAATCAAAACCAAAACCCCCATTTGACATTCGTGTCACCCCTTAATTTGAATGATGTCCTTATTCGATAATTTTTATTCCTATGACTGAT
>JAJONR010011544.1:0-17614 GCA_029582245.1 Solanum etuberosum | reverse complement strand
TAACTTGCAAAATTTCAGATTTTGCTATTTCCAATTTAGTTCTTTTTGGAATTCAAGGTGATACATCTAGTGACCTTAACACTTAAGAAATTTTAAATTCCTCGGTAAAATCCTACTCACAACGAAGGATGGTTCGAGTCTTAGCTCAAAAAATTTCTGGGGTGTTACAGCATGCATGAGGAAACATAAGAATAACTAAGGCACATGAACCCAAAAGGATGAATCATGAGGAGTTAAATACCTTTAGCTAAAATAGGATCAGAGGGAAAGATGGGGATAAATGGACATCATATCAGTCTCGGCCTCACAAATAACACCCTCAACTCTTTGATTCCTCCATAAAACTTCCACAGATGCAACTTTCTTATTTCTCAAATTCTTAACTTACCGGTCCAAAATCTCAACCGAAACTTCTTCATCAGAAAAACTCTCCATTATACCAAGACTCTCCAATGGCACAATAGATGTCGGATCACCAACACATTTCTTCAACAAAGAGACATGGAAAACCTGATGTACTGATGCTAAGTCATTTGGAAAATCAAGTTCATAAGCAACTTTACCAATATGCCTCCAATTTGATATGGGCCCACACAATAGGGACTAAGCTTCCCTTTATTTCCAACCTCATTACACCCTTCATGGGTGAAATCTTCAAGTAGACCTAATCATTTATATAAATTCAAGGTCTCTCCTCCTAACATCGGCATATGACCTTTGTCGATTTTGAGCCATTTTCAAACTTTCTCTAATAAGCCAAACTTTCTTCATAGCCGCATGTACCAATTCGGGACCTATCAAAGCAACCTCACCTAATTCAAACCAACCTATGGGAGATCTACACCTCTTACCATAAAGAGCTTCAAATGGAGTCATGCCAATGCTTGAATGATAGTTATTATTGTAACCAAACTCAATCAAATGCAAATGATCATCCCAATTAACCTTGAAGTCAATCACACAATCTCTCAACATATCTTCAAAAGTTTGGATAGTATGCTCCGTTTGACCATCAGTTTGAGAATGAAAGGTCGTACTAAGCTTAACACAAGTACCAATACCCTTTTGGAAAGACTTCCAAAATTGAGAAGTCAATTGGGTACCATGATAAAAAATAATGGATAGGGGCACACCATGCAACCTAACCATCTCCCTTAAATACAACTTAGCATAGTACTCCACCACATAAGAAACCTTGACGACAATTAAATTAGCCGAAATCATCATACGATCAACTATAACCCCAATTGAATCATGTTGTCACTGAGTGCAGGGCAAACCAACAATAAAGTCAATATTCAAAATCTCCACTTCCAATTAGGAATACTAATATATTGGGATGAACCTCCCGACTTTTGATGCTCGACTTTCACTTGTTGACAATTCAGACAGTTAGCCATAAATTCTGAAATATCCTTCTTTATCCTATTCCACCAATAGGCCTCCCGCAAGTCATGGTACATCTTGGTGGCTCTCGGGTGAATGGAGTATCGAGAACTATGGGATTCTAATAAGATTTACTCTCTCAAGTCATCGACATTAGGAAGACACAATCGACCTTGATATTGAAGCACACTATATCCCCCTTAGGAGAAGGCCTCAATGGACTTTTTAAGCACCAGTTCATACAACGCAACCAAAATCGGATCAAGATCTTTCTTGGCTTTCACATTCAACTGAAAGGATGATTTTGAATCGTTATGAACAATAACATCATATTTATTAAAATCAACAGCCTGAACACACAATCGGGTCAATCTATGAACAACACAAACCATCTCATTTTATCTTCCTCCACATAAGAAACACTACCCATTGATAGTCGACTAAGAGCATCCGCAACCATATTCGCCTTACCGTGGTTGTAGAGAACACTTTTATTGTAATCCTTTAGAAACTCAAGGCACCAATTTTGGCGGAGATTCAGATTTGTTTGCTTGAACACATATTGTACACTCTTGTGGTTGGTAAAGACATCTACATGAATACCATATAGGTAATGCCTCTAAATCGTTAAGGCAAACACAAAAACCAATAGTTCCAAATCATGGATAGGATACTTCTTTTCATGAATTTTAAGTTGTCATGAACCATAAGAAATAATTTTCCTATTTTGCATAAGAACACACCCTAGTCCAATCCTTGAATCATCACAATAAACAACCAACCCATCAGAACCTTCCGTTAGAGTCTATACCAGAGCGGAGGTAAGTCTATCTTTCAATTCTTGGAAACTCTTCTCATATGCTCCCGACCATAAAATTTAACTTTCTTTTGGGTCAAGGCCGTTAATGGAGAGGCAATTGGAGAAAATCCTTCCAAAAATCTTCTATAATACTATCCAAACCCAAGAAACATCGAATATCCAAATGGGATAGAGGTCTAGGAAAAATCTTCACCGCATCCGTATTATTAGGAACTAACTCAATACCCTTATTAGAAACAATGTGACCAAGAAAATCCATGGATCTCAACCAAAACCTGCATTTACTAAGCTTCACAAATAGTTGTTGGTCCTTCAGAACTTGAAACATAATCCTCAAATGATCGGCGTGCTCATCCTCAATCCTTGAGTAAATCAAAATTTCATAGATAAACACAATCACAAACATGTGAAGATATTATTGAAACACTCTATTCATCAAGTCTATAAATGCGGCCGGAGCATTAGTCAAACCAAACTACAGTACCAAAACCTCATGATTACCATACCGAGTTCGAAAAGCCATCTGTGTAATATAATCTTCCTTCACCCTCAATTGGTGATAACTCGACAGGAGGTCAACCTCGCTCCTTCGAGTTGATAAAACAATCATTTATCCTTGAAAGAAGATACTTATTCTTAATGGTAACCTTGTTCAATTGTTGGTAGTCAATACACATGCGAACTGGTCTATCTTTGTTTTGAACAAATAAAACTGGAGCATCCCATGTAGAAATACTCGATCGGACGAAACCTTTATCCAACAAATCCTTCAATTGTTCTTTCAATTGCTTAAGTTCTGTTGGAGCCATACGATAAGGAGCAATATAGAAATTGCGTATCGGGGATAAGGTCAATACCAAAGTCTAATTCCAATTTTAGGAGGAAGACTAGGTAGATTATCATGAAAAACTCCCGGAAACTCATTTACAATGGGTACCGATTCAAGAGTAGGGGTTTCAGAATCCATATCCCTAACCCAAAAAAGATGATATATGCAACCTTTAGAAAACATTTTTTTAGCTTTAAGACAAGAAACAAACTGACCATTAGGCATAGAATTTCGCCCTTTCCACTCTAGGACAGGCTCATTAGGAAATTAAAACTTGACAACTTGGGTTCTACAATCAATAGAAGCATAAAAAGAATTGAGCCAACCCATACCAAGAATAACATTGAAATATAACATATCAAGCTCTATAAGATCAACATGAATGACTCTATGGGATAAGGAGACAGGACAATGTCTATAGACTCTCTTATCCTCAATAGATTAACCAATAGGTGTAGAAATAGTAAAAGGGCCGATCAACACATCAAAAAGAACATCAAACATCATAGCCACATGTGGCAACACAAAATACAAAGTAGCATCGGATGAAAGCAAAGCATAAACGTCAACATGAAAGACATTCAACATACAGGTAGCAACATCGGGAGAACCCTCTTGCTTATGACGAGTTTGAAGTGCATAGAATTGGTTTTGCTTTGGAGCACTTCAACCTGAACCACTAGGCGGAGCTTTCCTACGATACTTTCCCTTTTCAATTCTAGACGGACAATCTCTCAAGTGGTGACCACTTTTTCCACAACCAAAGAAATTATCCGTACCCATCAAGCATTTTCCCGGATGACTCTTGCCACACTTTTGGCATGCAGGGACCGAAGGACCGTTTCCACCACCATTTTCTCCTTGATGCTTAAGGTTATATACCCTTTCTTTGATTAAAATAGGAGTCGGAGCTTGGAGGAACCTTTACCGAAAAACCTTTATCGGAACCTAGAACGACCATGTCCATCAGACCTTGAATGTGAAAAGTCACTATCACCAGTCTTTACCCTCTTTGCTTCCCTAGATCTTTCCCTAAGTTTCTACTCCTCAATTTGTTGAGCATGAATCATTAGACGAGAAATGTTCATTTCCTTGATGAGCATGGCGGTATGACATTCCTTAACCACCATCTCGAACACACCCAAAACAAACTTACTCATCCTTTCCCTAGAGTCGATAACTATAGAAGGAGCATATTTGGATGATTGTGTGAAATTCAAGGCATACTCCTTCACACTCATATTCCCTTGACAAAGGTTAATGAATTCAAGTATCGTTGCCTCCTTGATCTCAAGGGGAAAGAACCTATCATGGAAAGCACCTTTAAGCTTTTTCCAATCAAGAAGACCCGTATCAACTGTCCTCTCTTACTTCCATAGGTTGAACCAAACTTGAGAAACACCCTTAAGATAACAAGCAGCCAATTCCTTCTTTTCCACCAACGTCACTCCCATGATCATCAACACCTTGCATACCTCATCAATGATCTCTTGAGGATCTTTCTCAACCTTGAAGCTACGAAACTCCAGGGGATTTAGCCTAGTGAATTTCCTTAATATAGCTGCTGCCATACCCATATATGGGTTCGCAAGGACCAGAGCCTCCAATTGGCTTGAGCCGTCATTGCTTGAGCCAACACTTGAAAAGCAGCTCAAAACTCATCATTAGTCACTTGTTCGGCAAAAGGGATGGCCGAAACTTGTGGAGCTTCTTAAGGAGCTTCTCATTCCAAATTCTCATTCAAATTCCTCCTAACTTATGCTCTTAGAGGGGCCATATCCGGAAAAGAATAGGATAAGGATTAGGAGAGAGACATATAGAGTTAAACTCTATCGCACGAATATAGAATGATGAAAGAAGTGGAATTTCCTAAACATCTTATAACTTCCTATTAATAAATGTGGTGCGCTTCATACTCATGAACAGGACTCTACTCGACATGGCTTATGAGACATCCTAGGATCTTTCTAAACCTTGTGCTCTCAATACCAAGTTTTTCAAGACCCAAAGTATATCCTAGCTATAACATGGAGTATAATGCCTCGAGAGGCACTACACGAGCCACTTAGCATACATTATACAAGATAATAGAAATAAATACTTTAAAAGATAGTATTTTATACATCAAAAGAGTTTGATAAGCGGAAGTCTAACATAAATCTCAAAAGAAATCTTATACATCATAAGGAAAGTGATTGAGACGTAACCCAAAAATCACGCACAAAATCTGAAAATGGAAACGACATAAAGCTATAAGGTGTCTCGCTCCTCAGAACATGAGGAGTCACCAATCACTTGAAGCACCCAATAGATGTCTAGCCACGAGTGTGCGAGGTAGGAATGTCGAACCCTACATTTATGAGATTATGTAGGAATAAGTATGCATTAGAACATGAAACGTACCAAGTATGGAGAAATATGCATAAAATAGACATGATAGCAAGAATAGTTTAAAGTATGTAGACATGATCATTCTTTGAACAATTATAGGCTTAAGGAAGCAAAACATGAAAACTATAAGATATAGTCAATGCATTTGAAATAGGGGACATAAGAAAAGCTTGAAGAAATCATAGTCATTTGGTGTGTTATTAACTTTAACCGACAATAAGACCATGAGAGCTATGTCATGGAATCTGGTATATCTCTCATACTGAAAGAAGAGGAATCTACTTACCAAGGTAGAATCCGTACATATCATATTTTGTTAAAGTGGATCCACTAGTTAAGGTCATTTAAGACGGTCCTATGGGGGCATGTAGTTTGGGACTAGAGGTTTCTACTAGAGACTCCTCTAATTGAGCCTCCACCTCAAAGCCCTCTCGGTGCTAAGTCTAAATCTCAACGCAATAGATAAAAGTCAAATATCATTTTAACATCGGAAAGGGAATGATCAATACCAATCCACATCTTTCAAGATCAAAGCATAGAATAGCTCCTTAAGAATAATTCAACATAGATTAGATAAATTTTCACTAATGTTAATTCATATATGAAAAATACCTTTCACAATCATGATCATAATAACTTGTGAGAAAACCTTTCAAAATAACTTTGATATTTTCCTTTCAAAGAATCCCAATTCATTTACAATAACTTCCTAAAAACATGCATATTTTTAAAAGTTCATAATTCATAAATTTATGAGTTCATTATAGGTTCATAGTTGAAAAATTATTATTTAGGCATGTGTCAACTGTAACACCTCGTATTAGAGAAAGTCTAGAAAGGAGTCAAGCGGGCATGTCAAGAACCCAAGGGTGGACCATGGGACCCTCCCACGGATGCCTAGACGGCCCGCGGTGAGGTTGACGGGCCGTCCAAGGGCTCATCAAGTTACCTACCCAGAAGGGGCTTCTCCCCTATTCTCTGATCAAGGACCACGGATTTCTAAACGGCCCGTGAAGCCTTACACGGACAGTGAAGTTGTCTGTGAAGGGGGTTTATCAGACTTAGATTTTAGGGTCAACTTCAAACAATCATATCTTTTAGCACAAAATGAATTAGGTGGCCCGTGACCTATCATATTAAATATCTCTGAGTCCTCTTTCCAACGCCACCAAGTTTGTCTAATTCAAAGCTCGAAGTAAAATTTTATGCCCAAAATAGTGAAGCTCTGTCATGCAGAATTTCATCATGGCTCATTAGACGGGCCGTGGTGCTTTAGACGACCCGTTTAGGCCTTCCAGTGAGTCAATTCGGTAGCTTATAAGTCAGAATCTTTAGGGTCTTTTCCCAATTGTTTTAACTCAATACTATATCATTTTAACTTCTATCCTAGGCCATATATAAAAATATGCACCCACCCCCAAAATCACCCAATTCAATTCATTCTTTCAAGTTCTCAAAAGAGGATCAAGTCATCCTCTTATATTTTTCCCTCTCTACATTTGAGGAAGATAGCTAGGGTTTCAAGTCAAGTATCCAATTCCACCATTGATTTGAAGCTTTTGGCATCAAGGTATGATAGTATTCACCTATGGAGTCCTTTCCTCCATAGGATTCCTAAATTCTCCTATTTTCACAAGGTAGAATCTCCAATGCAAGTTAGGGTTTTTATTCAATCTCGTGACTTCTTTTCAATTATGATATTATTGATTGATTTATGTCTTTTTATGCATGAATTGAAGAAATTACATGTTTCTAAGTTGAATTCCCATGAACCCATGTAAAATCCATGTTTTCTAGAATTGATCATATGATGAAGCTTTTGAATAATGAAAGATGAGTTTATGAAGATATGCATGTTTTTTTATGAAATGATGTAAATGTTTTAAGGATGCTTTGAGAGTGAAGTATCAATGCGATTATTGTTGTATTATGAAAGAATTTCTCATATACACATTAAAGCATGATTGTGAAAGGTTTTCTCACATAAAGGATTCTTAGAGTTAAAAGGTTTTCTCAACTAAACTTTGAATCAAGATTTAGGAGTTATTCAAATGATGTCTCTAGCTTGGATTGGTTACTTAATTGTACCTTTCCATGAATGATAATATGACTTTATCTTAGATTGGTTCCTTAATTCTTCCTTTCCATGGATCATGAGACAAGGTAAGATAATGACTGTTTTGGGGGATTTACTCTTAACACCGAGAGGATACTGAGATGGAAGCTCTCTCGTAACTTGAGGCCGGGTTTCTAGTAGCAATCTCCTTATTCCATACCTATGTGCCCCCATAGGATGATTTTCTTATATAGACATTAGCTAGTTGATCCACGTAAGCTAGAAGTTCATGGTCTTACCTTAGCAAGTAGGACACCCTTTTTCATTGTGGGGTAGACACCAGATTCCATGTTAATAGCTCATATGATCTTGAATGTTGGTTAAAGGTAAATCTCCCACAAGAATGAATTAAGGTTACTTCTAGAAGTATATCACGAAAGTTTTAAGGATGTTAGCTTGCATTGACCGTGTTGTATGATTTATGTTTTCTAAACCTTTTATCTCATGATTTAGTTTGGTCATTCCATGTAACGAAAAGGTTCCTATAAGCATGATTTCATACTTTATGCATTGTTATCATGCTTGGTACATTTTTGTGCTAACGCATACTCTTGCCTACATTCTTATACTAATGTAGGGTTTGACGCTCCAGATTCACATCATCGTGGCTAGGGATCACTTAGTAGATTGAAGATTGGTGAGTCCTCATGTTCCGAGGATCGAGATTCATTTCTTAGTGTCTTTACTTCTTTTCAGTATTGTATGTGATGTATGGTTTACATCACGATCACTCTTGATGTACTAGATGGCTTAGAGACTATGTTAGACTTCCGCTAAAATTTTATAAACTCTTATGTTTTGAAATTGTCTTTTAAAATATCTTGATTTTATATTATCGTGTATTATGTATGCTGAGTGGCTTGTGTGGCTTCTCGAATCCTATACACCATGTTACACCAAGGGTATACTTTGGGTCATGAATCAACATAATTTCATTTTAATATCACGTATTAACATTGAATCATGCATTAGAAGACTTAATTAGCAATAATCAATCGCAATTGAATGAAACCCATAAAGATTGGACAAAAACCCTAACTTAACCAATTGAATTTGAGATTGAGAATTGGAAACCTTGGGGACCCCATGGAAGAATGGGTTCCATGCGTTAATAGCCATATACCTTGATGGTAGAAGCCCAAAACGAATTGAGGATTGGAGAAACGGATGAACCCTAGATTCTCTTCTTCTTCCTTAGTCTTGAGAGAATTTCAGAAGTGAATTTGGGGTAATTTAGGAGAATGAATAGAAAATGGTGATTCGGCGCTTAAAAATATTATATAGGGATTAGGGTATAAAGTAAAATGACATGGTATTGGATTAAACAATTGGGAAAAGACCCAATATCCCCTTTTAAAATAACTTTCATACTTGACCTACGATTCCGACCTAGGGACTGTAGGACTTTCTACAATCTGTACTTGTCAATCATAGACAAAGAACTAGGACCATGAAATCACCTATCTTTTGACAGAACATTCCAACGGCACATAGGTCTTCCTCTGGTTTGTAGACACCAACCATAGAAACTAACTTTAATCCACAAAATTTTACTAAGTTTGGGACTCACCTACAAGACCTATCTATGACTCGTACATTGGATGAAGGACTATCCTGGTGAACCTTATAAAGGGTACTAGGACTTAGTTTTAGAAAATTACTTTTCCCCTTCCTACGGTTGCCATCTAAGGCTTGTAGAATCTTTTACGATCCGTAGATGAGACCCATAGACATAGCCTGCAATCCAAACACTTCCTTTATTTCGTTTCCAAATTTTGATCTATTACATTGTTCGGTTATATGGGGTGCCCATTTTTATTTGTTTGATAGAGGGGAACAATTCACCTCTTATTTCTAGAGTTCTTTACATGAGCAAATGGGTACCAAGCTTAAGTTGAGTATTGTTTTTCATCCTCAAACCGATGGTCAGTCTGAGCGTACTATTCAAGTGCTTGAGAATATGCTTCGGGCTTGTGTCATGGACTTTTGTGGTCATTCAAATCAACCCCTACCTTTTGCGGAGTTTGCTTATAACAATAATTACCATTCCAGCATTTAGATGACACCATTTGAGGCTTTGTATGAGAGGAGGTGTATATCTCCCATTGGATGATTCGATTCATTTGGAGTTCGACCTTGGGGCACTGAGTTATTGAGAGACTTCATAGACAGGGTGAAGTTAACTCAGCAGCACCTTGTGACCACATAAATTAGGCAGGGGAGCTATGAAGATAGTAGGTCTTGGATGTGTCCTTTTCTATTGGTGAGTGGATTTTGGTTAAGGTGTCACCCACCAAGGGTATGATGAGGTTTGGAAAGAAAGAAAAACGCAATCTGTGGTTCATTGATCCTTTTGAGATTTTGAGGAAGTGTAGAGAGGTAGCTTATAGGTTGGCCTTGCCTCCTCTAAGCCTTTCAGTTATCCACCCCGTGTTTCATGTCTCATTGTTTAAGAGATATTGTCATGATGATTCTCATGTGATTCAGTGGGACTCAATATCTTTGGATAATAAAATTTCCTTTGAGGAGGATCTGATTGCTATCCTGGATATGCAAACTATCCTAGATACGAAAACTAAAAAGTTGAGATCCAACCATATTGACCTAGTGAAGGTGCATTGGAGACACCAACTTGTTAAGGAGGAAACATAGGAGGTGGTGTCTGACATGTGTCATAGATACCGTCAGCTTGCCACCCTTCAAGTATCTTATTTTTCTTTTTCGTTCGAGGATGAACGCGTGTTTTAGTGGTTGATAGTGTAATGCTCCATGTCTTTTGAATTTACTTTTAATTGTGAATTGATCATTCTTACCTTTCTCTTAGCGTTTTCATGCTTAGTTTGTGTTTTGGGAATGGTTGGTGTTGTCCCCGATGTGATCGGGTGTGCTTTTGGTGATTTGACCATCTTGAGTTAAGAATTCATGATAGGGTTGACTTCGGTTAACATTTTGAGTTCTGAGTGTTAGATGGGAATTCCATTTGTTCCATCGCGTCCGGAACGTCGAGTTTGAGCAAGTAAGGTTGTTGGTAAGGTTTTCGAGGCCTTGAGTTGATTTGTATACATTTGGGCGAGAAGTTAAATTTTAAGCCTTAAGAGTATTCCGGAAGGGTAATTCCGTCATTTGACCTATTTTGGGAAATCATATTTTTTTCCATTGAGTCAAGAATATCTAATTTAGTGGGGTAGCATGTTATTTTGTTTTTATCAGACTCCGAACGATTTCTAAGGGTTCATTCGCGAGCATTTTTCTATGTGTTAATTTATTGGTTTTTTGTTTCTGGTGCAAGTCATTTTGACCTTCGTGATCATGTCCCTTAGGCTCATGATCGCGATGTCTCTTCTCCATGTCCTTCGTGATTGTGGCACAAAGGTTTGCGATGAACCCTTTTTCCTTTTCCTTTGCGATTGTGATCGTGATGTGAACCTTTATGCCTTCGCGATCACAAGAGTTAGTGGCTCGCGAGCGATAACCATTTTTCTCCTGGATAGAACCTAAATTTGGGACTCTTTTCATTTTTCACATTTCCGCCATTTTCAATCTCTGGGAGGTTTGGGGATGTAATTCTTTGAAACATTTTTGTGCAAATTCGTGTGAGTAAGCTTTCTTTATCAATTTCTTCTTGATTCCATCAATTTTTATCATCCAAAACATTTTAAAATCTTAATTTCAATGTGGGTTTCGGGGGGTTTTCCACTAAGTTAAAAAAAATTGGTATTTTCTTGATTTGGAGCTCGTTTATTGATCGCTTATAATGGGTTTTCAACCATGAATCTCTCTTGACTTGTAGAACATTTTTTTCAACTAAAATGTGTTTTTTTACCCTTTCAGTTTACAGAGTGATTTTTGGACTATTTTACCCCGGTTTCTCTCAATTCGAAAATCCAGGATTTGAATTGATCATCGTATCAATATGGGTATTATTGGACTCTTTCAATGAAATTTATCATTTCTACATAGTTAGAGATCGTTTTAATGATTGTGTGGTTGAGGAAGGGCTCATTTAGGGTTGTTTGAGTGAAGTTTCGGCTTTTGAGGTAAGTTTGGCTATCCTTCTTTTAGACTGATATGAGTAATTAAATTTTTATGAAGTTCACTGTGAAATGAGTGGTAGTAGTATGAGCCTTAGAAGTTGTTAAGTGTTGACCTCCTTGTTTAGTTTGTATGATGCCTATTTGTGATACTTAGCCTATGTGGAGGCTTGTGTGATACCTTTAACTATTGTTGAAAACTTGTGATCTTTGAGAAATTGCCCGAGCAAGGGGATTGGTGACCTATCCTTATTTTTTTCATTGAGATGTCCAAGTTAGGAGCTTGAGTTGTTTTCTAAACACTTAAAAATGAAAGAAATGGTTTCTAAGTGGTAAAGACTAATTTCATATGGATTCCTCTACTATCCCTATCATTTGAGGATGTGTTTCATGACTTGCTAAGTTTGAGAACTTGATACTATTTGAAATTCTTGATGAACTGATTATGCATTTGTTATGTATGTGTTGTGATGCATTCATTATCATGCAACATATGATTCTTCATAGAGATAATGGAGGAATACTATCTTTTTGCAAAAGAAAATGTGACACATTACTTATATATGAACACGAGCTAGGTGGCAAGTTGAAGAGATATTGAGATTATGAGATTGGTATATGGACTCCGAGTTCCCCATGGTTCCTTGTTTGGAAGCTAAATCTCAGAAAGGTGAATATGATAGGTTGTGCAACAAGCTTGGTTCCTTCACATCATTCAATCATTTCATCATCTCATTGCATCATATTGGACAATTTTGTTGTGTTGTGTAACTTTCTTATATGTTGATTTGAGTATTATCTATATCCTTTTTGTGTTTACTTTATTAGTGTCGTTATAAAATAAATTAGCAGTACTGATGCCGAAATGAGACTTTTCTGCGTACAGGTGAAAGAATTTCATAGTTTATCTCTTAAGTCTGCTTAGTTGCTTATACTCAGTCAGTCTAACCCCTACTTCTGTTATCCTTTTGATGCATATCCTAGTCAGGGTAATCTTCTGTAACATCCCAAAAAATTTTAAGTTAAGACTCAAACCATTCTTCATGGTGAATAAGATTTGTACCGAGTGATTCTAAATTTTCTTAGATGTTAAGGTCACTAGAATCCCCTAGCGTAAAGTTGAGTTAAAAACTTTCCTTCCAATTGAGTTTTACTATGAGATTTTTCTTAGTTCAACTTCAATGGACCATATCTTTTAGCACACAAAGAATTAGGTGGCCTATAAACTATTAAATCGAAGGTCTTTGAGTCCTCTTTCCAACGCCGCCAAGTTTGCTAAATTCCGAACTTCAAGCAAAAGGTTATGCCTATTTGAGTGAAGCTTCTCCATTTAAGGCTTTCCATCCATTTTAGGAAAGGGTATTTTGGTCTTTTCCTTTTTTTCACTTGTCTTAACACGTTTTTCCTGACCCTATTAAGAGTGTAATCAGATTCTAAAATACCCATTCACGTTTAAAGCGCTAACGGTTTTTTAGAGCAAGGTTTCAAGAGGAGAAAAGCGATGTTTTCAAGCGTTCTTCAAGATTTGTTGATTTTTCGCAAAGAACATGGTTCTTTCCAGGTATGTGAAGTTTCCCATATTGATGGACTTGTTCATTCTCACGGCAATCATGTAGTTCTTCAATAAATTCATCCATGAAATCGTTTATGTAAAGATTCTTGAATAGTTCTTAAGTTTTTGCCCCATTCTTTATCAATGGAAGTTTCGAGTTCCTAAGGTGACGGTCTTGCGAATGAGTAGTGTTTCTTGATAGAATTTGAGTGAGATTTCATTGAATTTGGAAGAAACCAATCGATTCAAGAGGAGTTAAGACCTAAAATTTAACAAGAAAATTCGTCAGATTTCTGGGTCTGGGCTGGGGCAATACGCTCTCATAGCGCCAAGATGGCTGGGGCAATGCGCCCCCATAGCGCCAGGAGGGCTGGCGCCCTGCGCCAGCAGTGCGCCCCAAATTACTCTCAATACTTTTGGGGCTGACGCAACGTGCCACCGATATGCCAGAGTCGTCTACCTTTTTTCTTCTATGTTCTTTATCTCGCATGTGTTTCTATGAATCATGTCTTTATTCTCTCCTTGATATTAACTCTTAAAGCCTTCATTAATCCTTGAGAGATCCTACTTATCTAAATCATGACTCTTAAATTACATTTTAAATTGAAGTTAAGCTAAGGGGGAAGTTCAAGAGGGTCCTTTGAGTCAAATTGAGATTTCATTTGAAATTGATCATAGTTTCGAACCAAGTCTTGAGAAGTGTTGTACTCATGAGTTTCTATATGGTTATTGCGGTCCTCGAGTTGAGTGGTTCAGGTTATGAATTGAGTTATAAGTCTTTAGAGTCTTTGAAAGCAAATCATTGTATTTCAAACTGAGTTTTGAGAAAAAATTTAAAGGTTCTATTTCATAAAAACTTAAGAGTTTTTAATGTTATATATATATATATATACACACACACATATTTACCTATGTTGATTATTGAACTTGAAAGATAAGTTAATAAGTGCATATTTTCAAGAATGTAAACACGTCTAAGGCTTTGAAAAGTATTTCAATTAAGTAAGAAGTCTATTCTTTGTACTGGATGAATTGAGCATAAAGCTATGACACTTATTTTGGGAGTAGTATCGAGCACCGAATTGGGTTAGAGTCTTTTATGATTCAGAAGTCCCATAAAACTACGTAGCCACCGTAGGATAGGATAGCATTGCTTCTTCATGCGACTCCTCACTACCTCTGAGAAGGCCAATTAGATGGATTCATAGTCATGATATCATCCTATACCCCGGAAAGGTATAGGATGGCCCTGGCAACGTGGGAGAAATGTTGTATCATTGCTAGGCTCATGGTAATGGTTGTCGTTTAGAAAAACTCCCCACAAGTAAAATATATTATTTTCATGTTGATTTCATTGTGTATTATATTGTAAAGTTTAAATGGCTTTCACTCTTGATTCATGTATTTATCCAGTTATATTGCTTTCAATTATTCAAGCCAGTAAGTTGTTTACTCTAACCTTATCACTTACCAATACATTCAATGTACTAACGACATTCGACCTGCATCATTTTTTTATGCAGACACAGGTACTTAGGATCATCAATAGGTGTCTCGTGGAGATCACTATTTACTCGCAAAGTATTTGATGAGGCCTCCTTACTTCCGGGAGACTCCATTTTTCATTCAGCTTAGTAGTATTTTAGGTGTTGTGGGTATTATCCCGACATCTATCTTACATTGTTAGAGACTTCATAGACAGACTGAATTAGATGTTTTCATTATTTTCTCAGGATGTTTTATTTAACTTATGATTCATGTTAAGTATTTTTGCAAGACAGTATTTTTTAAGACTTTCTTAAATGTCTAAGTATTTATCTATTTTAAGCTTCCGCGTATTGTTTAGTGATATGTAAGTCATGTAGCCAGGTCAACGATTCTCTTGGGGATCAAAAATGGTTCTTGAGTGCCAGTTACGTCCAGGATGTAGGGTCGGATCGTGACATCTTCATTGCGGCTGATCAGATCTAGGGGTTTCTTCTCTTTCGGTGTTGTAGTAACATCCGGCTTTCCAGATCGCCATTGGTCTCCGTCTATCATTACAGTCTTTAATTTCCTTTTGAATACTTGAGATGTATTTCAAAATATAGAAATGTATTTGATTCTATTCATACTTATGCTACCGAATTTTGAGAATTTCTTTGTTATTTTCATATCGTTTGGGCTCTAACTTTCCTTCGGGAGTCTCGTATGTATTTTTCTTTCAGCTTACACTCCATTTGAGAGTTCACGGGGTGTGTTCCATCATCACCTCAATTTTTGGGTCATAACAAGAAACCCCTATACTTTCAAATATTTCATAATAAAGGTATAACATTTTCAATGTTAATAAAGTTTTCAATTTTGTATGATGCATAAAATCTATACATTAAAATATCAAACCCTTCATCTTTATTCTGAACCAAAAAATAACTTTTGTATGTCTAGAAAATATATCCATAAATGTGATGGTAACAACATTTTTCATCTTTAATCATTATTTATACAAGTCTAAGAAAAAAAAATAAGAGCTATATCTACAACAAGCATAAATTTCTTCATATGCTCAGTTTAACACAAATCTCACACTTGAAAACTACTTGACAATTTATAAAAAATAATATCTTGTGTACACTCAAGTAAATATAAGCATTAGCATTTTCATCTTAAAAAATATTAGTCACAAATAATTTATGCTTAAAATACTTATCACCCATAATTGCATTTGTTAACATCTTATCCAATTCAAATAGAACCTCCATTAAACTTTTTCTCATAATTCTACAAGGATCAAATTGAACGAATGGTAATATCATGTGGCACCTCAGATAATGTCAATATTTTTGTATGTGAGCTTAATAAGAACAACTTTTTCATTCTAAGAACTTGGGTAGCTAGTTTTAGAATCTCTAACATATATTTAAAAAAATCTTCTTCAATTTGGGTGTAGAACACAAAATAATTTTAGTTAGCAGTGTGTCCAACAACATCAAAATCTAACACTCTATTTCTCACATTGGTCACAAAATTCGCTTGAGAAATGGCTACAATAATTTTATCATCCGCTTACTCAAATTTAATTTTACTTACCAAAATTATCATTTCTCTGAATCTCCTGGTACATTGAGGTGTATAATGACTTAATTCGTCATACAGAAAATATCAATCATATTTGCCAAAAATATTTCCACCATTGTCCCTTTTATTGTACCCAATAAGGGTCAGATAACTCCAGAACCAAACACCTCAATAAATCTTGATACAAAATACCATCAAAAAAGGTAGAGTATATGAAGCAACTCATTTCTCATCCCACATCCACCTAGGAAGATCTAACTTTCCTTCAGAAAAATAAATAGTGTTCAACAAACAAGCTCATATCATTAAAGAATATACAATCATTAATAATTTAAAAATTGAATGGAGATTATATATATCACCTTGAGGCCAAAGTTCATCGATTATATTCTCATGAGAATAGGTATTAAATCAATCAAATTGAGGAGATATTGTTGGGTTTTAAAGGTGTGAACAGAAAATGAAGGGTTGTGACTCCCCCGAAGGATTGTGACTTTGTCGAAGGGTTGTGACCTTTATGAAAGGTTGTGTCTTTTCTAAAGGGATGTGACCGTTTGAAAGGTTGTGCCTTTTCCAAAGGTTTGTGACCTTTCTGAAAGGTTGTCTTTTTCCAAAGAGTTGTGACCTTTACCCTTTGTTGGCTATAAATAGAGAGGTTTTCTCTCATTTTTCTGCATCGAATTCTTCCCTTCTCTTACATAAATTTCTTACAAAACAAAATCGATCGATCGTGTCTGGGTGTGTTATTCGTTGCTGTTATTTTAAGTTCGTTGAAATTATTGAAGTTTGAGGTACCGCTACTTCTTTAATGGTTAATCCTTTTTATCTTGGGAGGAATTAATCTACAACCTCGGGTACTTGAGGGGATTAAATTTCTTAGGACACACAGTGGGTTCTGTGGACTCGGATAGTTCATTTTATTTTTCTTTTCATCTTTTATTATTTCTGGTTTGCTAATCAGAATGCAGGAGATAACAAGCTTAAGAAATTTATTATTGATGGTATTTTCTGAGGTAAGGAAATTACTTTTATTTTTGTATTCTCTTTGTTGGAAAAAAAGAAGAAGAAGAAAAAGAGAATTATTTTATCATAAGAGATTTGGGATGAATTAGAACTACTTTAATATGTTTGAGTATATTTTATGTAGTAAGTTTTCCTTGGATGGGTAAGATTATTTTTATTTTCTTCCCAAGTGCATTGAAACATTGCACCCCTTCAGTTTTCTTTTTAATAAGAAAAGTTATTTTGTGCATAAAGGTTAAGATATGCACTTTAATTAATTTTTCCCTTATATTCTTGGTTTTATATAACTATGAGAAGAAGAAAATGAACAGATGTTGTCTCCTAACAATATTTGAACATGAGTTTAGTTTCTCGTTGAAATTCAATGTCTTCTGATGAAAAATGGAATATGATGAAAACTGGGAAAGAA
>JAJONR010011541.1:0-12631 GCA_029582245.1 Solanum etuberosum | reverse complement strand
CCTGTTAACGGGTATTGATGGGAAGACCTTTTGATATTTTTTGTTGCTTTTCCTAATACTCTAACTCTAAAGCTTTATGTTGATGTGAATTGACGGGAAGGTGCTTGGAATATTTTGTTGTCTTTTCTAATACTCATCTTTAAATAGATGTTGTTGCTCCCTGTTTTCCTGTCGCGTGGTAACAAAAGGGAATTTGGGATATTGCTGTGTTCTCTCCCCTCAACTCTCATCTTCATCGGTCATTGTATGCTTTGCCTGCAAAAAAATTCATGGCTTCTCAATTTCATTTCTTTTTTTGGTCTTTTGAGCACTGTTGAGTTCTGTTGTACTTTGTATGGGACTATCTGCCCAGCTCTATTTCTTGCTCCTACTATTTCTTCTATTTTCTTTAGTAGCCAAGAGATATAAAGATATATACACATACGTACATGTTTGCTGCAACTGCTTTTGTGAAGAGGGAATCAGCACAATGTTGTGCACAACTCTTTATGACATTTGTATATGATCTATTAAATTGTCTATTCCTCTCTTCTATGACTTATCTTAGTCACGTTGTCTCAATCCCGTCTTAGTTTTCACTTTCTTTTTTGAGTCTGTCAGCTACTGTGTTGATTCCTCTTATTAAAATTAGCACTACGTTATTTTTGCTTTTTAAAATTTGCAGTGTATTTTTTTTGCTTTTTAAAATCAGTTATTCTTTCGTGAGCATCTGTTGTTATTTGTTGAAAATATTATATTTATAAAAAGTTGTTACTTAATCTCATGTAGGCCAACAGGTCTACCGATAGTTGTGAAGAAAGCATATTAATGGATCTTTGAAAATCAAAAAGAGATCCTTGCTTCGTGACAGAAGGTCATGATGAAAATATCAAACACTGTAAAATAGATGATTGTTTATAAATGACTGCAAGGGGAGTAATGTCGTTGGAAAGATGCCTAAAAGATCGACAGGCAACAATTACTCGCCTTCTTGCTAACACAAATCATGTCAATCACAATGGAACAACCCGTCAAATGCATCATGGTCTTGCTATTCTGGTGTCTTCTTCTGCTTCAACATCAGTATGACATCAAGACATCTCTATAGTTATGCAAATGCGTCATTAAATGTACTTGACAAGGGAAAAAATATTATTCCTCCTTTTCATGATCTTTAAAAAGATGTGCTCCAGGAGCTATAGTGTTTCTTTAAGTTTATCTATGTGTATGTATCTGTTATTGTTGCATATATAAAATCTATTTCTATAATTCCCCCCTGCTTTCTCCAAATTTGGTTTAAACCAACTTTTATGTTCTGAGGTATCGGTAATAAGGTGTTAACAATTAGTTTCTCATCAATATTTTCACGTCTTAAAGTTGAAAAAAATTGGTACTTTTTCTTCTTTCAAATTAGGGGTAGGGGAAGGGGAAATGCAGAGGGGATTACAATATGAGATTTTCCCTCACCAACTAGGTCATAGTCAATCAATTGAGCTACTGAGAATCTCCAAATAAGTTGGGAGGGGATTACAATATGAGATTTCCCCTCACCAACTAGGTCAGAGTCAATCAACTGAGCTACTGAGAATCTCCAAATAAGTTGGTACTTGCATGTTATTTTCTTTTTTGCTATGCAAAAGATCTGTGTTCTTTCTAATTCAGAAATACTGGTTATTTATGCAGAGTATTTGTTGATGTTACAAGGCTCGACAACATGAACCAAATAACAAGATAGAATATACTGGACATTAAGGTTGGGACTTGGGTCCATAATGAATATTTTTGTTGAAGAATAGTGTTGATTGCTACTGGTCCATGTCAGAATAGAAAACAAATGTTATAGCACATTCGATGATATGTAGTTTATATATTTGTATGTTTAATTCATGGGATGGTCTGATGCACTTATTATAATTTGAAAAATCTCTAATTAGGCACATATATTATACGTAAACTATTAATTATCGGTACTTCAATATGAATCAGTGTTTGGTTCTATCTTGATGCAAGATTGATACATGATTAATATTGTTCAATGGCATATATATATGAGCTTATCTCTTTCTCATATGAATCAGTGTTTGGTTCTATCTTGATGCAAGATTGATACATGATTAATATTGTTTGATGGCATATATATATGAGCTTATATCTTTCTCACATGTATATGAGAATATTACTTTCTTACTCATGTCAATTCTAAGTCATTTTGCTAAATGTAATAAACCTATTTAAGTAATGTTTTTATCGTATAAACCCACATTGGAACCAAATATGTTTGGCCCGTGCTCAGCACGGGCCATTGCCAATCTAGTTTAATAGAACTCAATTGTATTTTCATGTATTCAAACTCCAAATCTTTTGTTCTATTATTTTAAACCGAATTTCCTACAATTTTCTGCCCATGTCCATAAATCAAGATTTAAGTTCAATGTCCATGAAATTAAGAATTATAAAGAGTGATCTTAATTAACAAGGATAAAAGATTTTGGAGTTAGAGATAAAAGTTCTAACGATTCACATGATTTGACAGAGAAAATAGGTATGATATAACTAGTTAAATTTGGACAATAAATATTACTCCCTATGTAAGGAAAATTTACATAATTAATAAGATTTTAAAAAAAATTAGAAGGGGAAATATAGTTCAATCATAAATATTTATATTAATGATAAATATTTTAAAAGAATTGTTACAAAGAAGTAAATGTCACGCCCCGAGCCTACACCCTGGGCGCGACTGGCACTCGAGAACCATTGCTGGTCCCAAGCGAACCCTTGGCCTGGCTAAACTCTCAGCGGAAGACTTAATCATCAATAAATGAAATAAAATGTAAACTTTACTCAACTGTCTCAAAAGTAAACTTAGAATGTTTTAGAAATAAACATTCAACTAGCCAAAATGGCAACTCAAGTCTCAACATAAACAACTGAAAATGAAAAGACTCATGAATTATGTCTATCTATCTATGAAGCCTCTAATACTATGAGGGATGTCGGGACAAGACCCCCGGCCATCCTAACAACTTAAATAACTGAAATATAACAAAAGGAATCCTCCGGAAGAAATGAGGCTCACCAAACAACACTGGAGCTCAACTGGATCAACGAAGCACTGGATGCTGATCCTGGTTACCTGTATCTGCATCATAAAAGATGCAGGTCAAATGGCGTCAGTACATGAAATGTACGAGCATGTGAGGGGAAATCTAAACAAGACATAAGCTTTGAACTGGAACTGAAGAAACACTTACCTCTTCTCAACTCAACTCAACCTCATTTCATTATAAAGCAATAGAAATAATGCAGTATAAAGAAAAGCTTTAAAACTGTAGATAGCAACTCAGTGTATGAGAAAATACAATATAACCTCTGTTTGTATGGAAAAATACAAAATAGAAACTGTTGGGAGATTCTCTAACCGACAACCATCACTATGAGCTATGTGATGGTACAACGTCTAGCCCACGCTGCCAAAACTGTCCAATACTTTACCGGGGTATAGAACCTACTAACTAAGTGGATCCACTAGTCTATGCTAAAAGCATTCAAGGAATCATCTGAAAAGTATGACCATTTTCTACCCATATTGGCTACATGGTTTATGGGAGTTGTGAGTTGTTAGAACTCTCCCTCATATCGGTGTTTAATACTACTCCCAAAATATACTTAGCTCATTATGTTTTAAAGAAAACATTTCCTATTCCTCAACTTTGAGATTATTACTCAAAAGATTTCTCAAAAAAGAGATAATATTGAAAACTGTTCATGAACTCTTTGAAAATCGGTGTTTCCTCTTATCTTAAATGTAAAAAAATATTTTCTCTTGGGAATACTTAGCTCCATAGATCATTTTAAAGAAAATGAACTCAGCTATACTCTTCCTCAACTCTGTGCTCAAGTCATTTAAAACAAGTTTTAAAACAATTTGTAAAAGACTCCTTAAAATGACTCGAAGAACTCTCAAGACTTGACTCTTAGCTCTACCTTGAATTTGAATTATGAATTCAAGGTTATGATTTATGATATGGAGGATATCGTGATGATTAAATGAGTTTTAGATAGTTAATCATGAGAAACGGTCGAAAAACACTGCCTAGGGAGCAAGTCCGTGACACGGAGATGAATTATATTATTTGGTCGCGAAATACTTTTTGAAACACTGGAGTCTGCATTCTCTCCGCGAAGCGGAGAGGGAAATTTCACTCTGAGGAAGGTCCGCAACCTTATTTTCTGCCCGATCTTTTCTTACTCATTTTTCGACCCTAATTCGCCTAGAATCGAATGATTTCTTTCCCAATCACTTAGATTTGAATACTCAACTTATATACACGATAATCTACTCTAAACCACCCTCAATTCACTAACTTTTATCTCAAGAACTCATCAAACACATCCTAATTCAATCACGGATATAATACTATCAAGAAATAATCAAGAACTCAAATTCTTCAACTTCAAGAACGAAACTTCGCTGAAAATAACATGATTGGCGTGTGGGTGAACGAACCCAACACTATGAGAAACTCACATACCTCTTAGGATAAAATCCTTGGCAAAACCCCCTCGAAGATCGCAAGAATCTTGATCACCTTGAACCTTTCCTCTTTTCCCCTCTTTTCTCCTCTTTTCTCCTCTTTTCTCTTCTTGAACTCTCTTCTAAAACCCTAAGCGTATTTGGATTTATGAAAACTGACCCAAATCAGATTTTTTCCCATAATATTACTAAAATTCGTTTTAAGCTAATTGGGTAAGGAAAAAAACAAAATACCCTTCATATTTCCGGGTAACTTTCCTTAAATGGACAGTCTGACTTCAAAATTGTGTGGTCTGTGATTGAAGTCTATATTAATTAGAGTTAGTTAATATAGTGGGCAATAGAGATATTGATTTGGCTCTCTTTGTAATAGGGCTATTACAGGTGGTGAAATTAAGAGTTTAATATCTTTATGTGTATTTTGAGTCTGTATTCACTTGTTGCTTGAAAATAGTGAAAACTGATGAAAATCTTGTTTGACAGATTGTGGTTTTCCTCCCTTGAACAAGGAGATTTCCACGTAAAACTCCTTGCTGTTTTTTTTTTTACTTTATAGTTTATTATCTTCTACTGCATTTTAGTATCTACCCGGTCCCTTACATGTGGTTGACTAGTACATCTCATGAGTTTGTATATGTGTTAACAAATTGACTATATATATGTATATCATTTTGTTAAGTGGTATCTTCATTCAATAAAGTCTACATATGTTGAATTCACGTGAATAAATCTCAACACTTTGCCACTTCTATCTATAATACAAATAAAAATACAACAAAGTGTTCTTCTTCCTTTAATTTATTTCCCAACCATATCTTGATATCAAGCAATATGTATTCGGATTTATTTTATTAATCAAGAATGCTCCAAATTTTATTTCTTAATCAACTTTGATTCTAGTTTTCATGAGCTGAGACAAATATGTGTCTAAAGTTACTTTTTTTTTTTAATTCAAGTCGATGGACCCATCATTATAATTATTTTGTTATTTTTGGTTAGATTTTGCCTTGTGTAATATATTTGTGAAACATTAGGTAGAAATTTTAACTTAATTAGAGAATCACACAGAGTTTATTTCATTATTTCAACACATTAAATAGAGAAAATAAATCCAAATAATTAATATAAATATACTTATAAGTGAAAAATCAATTTATAGCTCCACAAACAGTTCTTATGATCCCATTTTGACCAGTTAGAGGACTAATATCTCCCATTTTAATCATGGCTGCAGCAAAATCAGAGGCAAATGCTCTAGGGCTATTGCTATATTCAGTAACAATGCTATCCGTTGATCCGCCACTAAGAAGGACTTGATCTGATTGAAGAAGACCTTTTCTTTGAATCAAGTTCTTGTAATAATTGTTATCCAATTGATTGGGTGTAACCAAATCAAGTGGAGCTAGGTTTCCATTTTGATCTTCTTGAGGACATTGACGTCTTCTAGTGCTAGCAAATCCAGCATCGATGTCTGTTCCATTACTGTAAATCCTATCGCGGAAAAGGAAACATTGTGCTTGACCAATTGAATGTGCACCTAAAATAAGATGATTCAAATCGTTAGATCTTCTTATCGATAAAACTCTTTGTTTAATAATTTGATAATTAGGGTTTTACCTGATAAAGCAACCATATCCCTTGTGCTAAGGCCTTTGTTGGCAAAGCCAGAAATAATCCTATCAAGAGGATCAAAAGGACCTGGGAGATCAGTTTCAGCAAGAGTATGACTTGCAGTGGTTGAATCTCTTCTTCCGAGTTTCACCGTCCATGATGGACCTCCAACCTGATTGTTAATAAACATAATTTGTTGATAAGTATATACCGAGCATACCTTTTTATAGCATTTTTTTAAAAAAAATTACGAGCACTTACGAGAGTGGATGCATCCCTAGCAGCAACTGCAAGTATGTCTGCACATGACACAATTCCTGGACATGTTTTCTCAAGTTCCCTTTTTGCATCTTCTATAATACCGTATCCTCTAGCTGATCCAAGATTTGGCAATGCAGTCTTCTCACTTACAATCGTTGGAGTCTCATCAAGTAAAATAGAAGCATCACAACCCTATACATAATTAAAGTTAAATCCAAAAAGTACAATTAGTATATATACGTTGATTTGAACTTGAAGTACTTAGAGAAACATAAAGATTATTTATGAGCATCTAATATAACCGACCTGAACAAAGCAATCATGAAAATGAAGACGAATGAGGGATGCAGCCATGCGACGTTCACTTGAAACTGCTTGTCTTATGCTTGTACGAATAGTGGTGAGAGCAGTAGGACAAGTACGGTCATAGAATGTGGAAGAAAGTTGTGCATGACATTGCATGCTAGAGAGTAAGAGAAGAGAAAATATAGCAACAAAAGAGTTGTTTGAAGTAGTCATCATTTGGAAAGTGTGTATAATGTATGATGCCAAGAAGTAGGAATAAATATTTAGTAGATGAAAGAAGAAGAAATGTGCTACTGAAATATATATAGGCAAATCAAAGTCTTTTTTGGTCACTATTGGCTGCCAATTGCAAAATTAATATTCCGCGTTATTGCTAGCTTTTGTATTTGACTTTTTCTTTGTCTACCTATATTTGAAAGGCTCTTCTCATGAGTTACACATATATATTATTCCGTCTTGTTCAATTTATTTTATTTGTCTAGTTTAACATGTTACATAATTTAAGAAAAAATTAAAAGGACTTTTTGAATCTTATAATGGTCTTAATTAAAGTATAGATACGTAGAATGTATCAAAATGTCATTTAATCTTGTGGTTTTAAATATGTCACGTGAAAAATTGAAATTAAAGAGTTGACAGAAAAGGAAAGACACTCGTCTTAAAACACGAAATACAGTAAAACATCACTAAATTAATATAGTTAGGACCGTGAAATATTATAAATTTTGTAGAGGTATTATTTAATCGATAAATTAATAATTATTAATTTATAGAGTGTTTTGAGATTCAACCTTGTGATGCTAGGATAATAAAGGTTTTCAATATATATTATTGGAACAAATTTTATTGTAGGATATCAGAAAGCTATGAAGTGGGACATGAAACTGATCCACGAAAGATTAATGTTTTGGATGGTATTAATTTTGCGATCCCGACTTGGACGACAAATGTTCATCAAGAGACAACAACAAATTGTTTTCGACACTGCAAAATTTGTTTGGAGGATGAAATCTCAGAAAATTTGAATAAACTCACTTGTGAAAACGGCATTCTGCATGAACTTGCGGTCATGATTAATGATCTCGGTTACCGCAATAAATGGACGTTAATAACCTATTGGATTATACATGTGAAAATAATACATATTCAGAGGTCCAGAGTTTAGAAGAAATTGTGGATACCATAAAAAAAAATGTTGATGATGAAGTTGTAGATGATACGATATCCTTGGAACCAGTTGCGTAAGGAAACACTTATCGTATCTAGAACTCTTTACAATTTTATGATGCAGTTCGAAAAGACAACACCAAAACTTTTGGATGATATAAGAAAAGTTATAGATGAATTTCAACTAGATTTAAAGTTTAACAAAAAACAAAACACAATAGAATCACATTTCACTAAATCGTCTTAGATATATTATACTTTTAAAAAATTATTAATTTATAATATTAATGGGACCATATATTTATATAGGGGTCTTCTGAAAATATATTATCTTATTAACTTATCAAATAAGTGATTTTTTCCATTGACCCAAGTCGGAACCGTAGAAAAATATTATCTTAAAGAGATTATTAATTTATCGAATATTACTTTAGTGAAGTTTTACCGTAAAGAAAAAATAAGACAAATAAACTTAAACATAACGAGTACATTATCTTCAAAGGATAAAAATCAACTTACTTCATATCATATATAATAATTATAGTTGAAAATGTGACTTCACACTATTTTTAGGTTTTTTGTTCTGACCAAGTGACGAATTTACTAAGAAAAAAGAACTAAGTAACGATTCAATCTTTAATTTATTCCTGGTAAAATAATAATAATATTTAGCTGAAAAAACCGACAGATAGGCCAGTCCAAAAAATCTAGGGAAAATCAACTTTGTCGGTTGGTTTTGTGTTTATGGATGTGGTTGTTTTTTTTTTTAAATGGTATGATAGATTCTTATATTTGTATGCGTTTGTATTTTATATTTTTTTACTTAAGCATTTATCAACTGAACTCTTAAATTTAATGAAACACAACATTTTAAACTCTTTTGGCTTTGTGTGAACTTCAAACGCACAATAAAAATGACATATCATCATCCACATCAGATTTTATATGACACGTCATTTATTATTTTTATTTTTTAAAATAAATAATTTTTCTTCTTTTTCACTCCATTCTCAACTTCATGTCACTGACCAACACTTATAAACCCTTTTCTCCATGGATGCTAATGAATCACCATCAAAGCATTTCAATATATTTTAATATTTATACACAATTTTACACAACACATTCATCTAATTTCACAAAGACATTCAATAATTATTTTTCACCTTTGTCACTTTACCCTAGAAAATAGAAAAGAAAAACAAATCAAGAACAACATCAGATTTAAAGATGGAGCACTAAAGATACTCATTAGACATATTTCTTCCGCGAATTTTGGTATAGCACCAATTTTCTTGATTTTCCTTTGCTCCCTTTGTTCTCATTTTATGCACGATTTCATTTCTAATTTGGGGAAGAAAAAATGGAATAAAAAAAGAAGAGAAAAAGAACTGAAAAGGAGTGGGGGAAGGGAGAACGAATGGAACGGGGGATTGGGTGGGGGAACAACAGGAAAAGTGGACTGATGGTAGAGAAAGGAAAAGAAACGGGGAGGGTCTGGGAAAGAAGAAAGAGTGAAGTTTTTATTTTTTCTTCTTTTTTTAAATTATTTTTAGTTTATATTTTTATTTCCACGCGCCTTTTTTTGCGTGAAATCACGTACTTATGCAAAATCAGCAATTAAGTCGCCACATAAGCTTGGTCAATGGGGTTTAATGTGTTGAATTTTATTGAGTTAAAGGGTTCAGTTAACAAAGAGGTAAATAGAAATATTCAGAATGCATACTCATGCAAGTATAAGGGTCCATCATCAGATCATTTCGCCTTTTTTAAAAAACAGAAAATCAACGCAATTATTCGTTTTTTAATTATTTTATATTTTTTTTTATAAAAATCAATGAACAAGGTCAACTTTTCAAGTGCAAAATTATAGTTGAAGAGTATAAATAATAATGATAAAAATATTTCGTCAAAGAGCATATGTATTTGAGCAGCAAAATTGTCTAAAGTTATGTTAAGATGATTTTACCGGCAATAGTAATTGCCGCCTAAAGTATTTACTTTTAGCTGCAATAATATTGGTCGTGTTTACCGGCACTCTAAATAAATGTCACTAAAGTCTTTAGCGACATTAAATGCAATGTCAATAGATTAAATGCCGGCAAATGTTTTGGTGGCAATAAATATTGCCGCTAAAAGGAAAATTAATACCTGGGTACAATTCCAACTAACTATATTTTTATGAATATTTTTGAAAATCATATATACCTTCTGACGGACACGATTTGTTGTCCCTCAATTTTAACCGATTTTGTCTGCCAGTTTCACGAAAGCGATGAATGTAAAATCGACAATGCACAATCCATCAATTTGATGCCAATTTTCTTTAAAATTAAACTAACCTTGTCCGTCAATTTTAGCCCTTGATTTTAACCCCTTTTTTTGTAATGTAAATTTTTAAACTATTAGTGTAACTAACATATATAATTACTTACATAAATAAATTCATAACTTTTTAAATATAATTGTAAGAGAATAAATTATACATTAGTATATTTCAGATAAAATGAATAATGGATCCGTACAGCCCGACAGCTTAACTCCTTGATTTATTCTATCCTTTTTTTATTTGAATTTTTCATTTAACAAAGTTTTTTAAAAAAAAATTATACTCCCTCCGTTTACTTTTACTTGTCACTTATTCCTAAAATATATTTTCATTTTTACTTGTCACTTCTGACATATCAAGAAAAGATAATAATTTTTTTCTATGTTATACCCTTAATATTAAATACTTATTTTTCAAATTATTTTCTAAGACATCATTTAATTGGGGATAATCTGATAAAATACATATATCATTAACTATTTTCTTAATAAGTGTGTCAAATCAAACTGTGACAAGTAAAAGTGATTGGAGTGAGTATTTAATTTGAAACTGAATTATAATATTTGGAAGATATTTTGCTAGGTCAAAACAAGTTTTTTTTTCTTTTCAAATAAGCACATTTGACAAAATGCCACGCTATAAAGGTTCAACTTTGAAATTTGTTGACATTAATTTAATTATAAAAATATATGACTATGAACGGAAGTGGAATATTAAAAAACTGACTAATATTTGAGTAAGGCATTTACAAAGTGTGTACTGTTATATATTGCTTTCTGTTATTGTTATAGGCAAAGACTAACATAGACAAATAAAAATAGCATGAAAAATTAATTCTAAAAATAAAATAAAAGAGTAAGTTACATATTTGATCAATCAACTTAGATAATTAAATTTACTAGTCATATATACATTATTTTGTATCGAAATTATATACATATTTAATATATATCATCCATTCATATATAAAATATATATATTTATTAATTTTTATTTTGATAAACGACTATTTATATTCATTTCTCTAACAAAAAAATAATTTGATTGTTATAATGAAATATTAATTGTAGCGAGTGATCAATAACAAAACTAGTGAGATTTGGGCCAAAATCAATAACTTAAACAATTTAAAATTCTGAACTTCAACTTTAAATTGTGATTCGGTCTTTAATGGTATATATATAATATAATTGTGTTGACAAATTAGGATTGTGGTTAGGTTTCTATGATTGTTCCTTGCTCATTAATCATTATAGTCATACATACCTCATCTTGTCTTTGACAAATCCCTTTCTATTATGGGAAAATGTTATGATTTCAATGATTAATTTATAATCGTGTTCTGGCTGACATAAGAAAGTCAAAGGAACAATTATGTATTAATTAACAAGGTAAGTATAAAAGAAAGGTCAAAGGAACAATTATTATGAAGTGAAATGTCAAAAGTCAAAGGTCAACGATATTATTAAAATATGTAAAGTTTAATAAACTGAGAAAGATATAAAGTCATTTTAATTTATCTTTATTATAATGTGGATTTACATTATAATTTCGGATATTATTTTGTATCAGATTAATATCTAGCTAGAGATATTTCTCTAATTCTCTAATTCTCTAATTAATTTAATAAATAAATGGTCTCCGTTTGTAGAAGACTTCTTATTTGCACAACTCACTTTATTGCTTCATTTCTGTCGTACGTACTAGGAAGCTTCATGAATTAAATATTATAATAATAATAATAAATAATGGCATGCATAAATGTCATTTTCAACAACATATATTTAGGCATTATATTAGTTGAAAGTCAAAGTCAGCAGGCTATATCCAATTACATAATAGATTAAAATCGAAATTTTATAAATTAAAGCAGCATCTAATACTTTATTAAAAAGAATTCACATTATTGTCAACGACAACTCTTGCCACAGTTTTAGCTAAGACGAGTAGGGGCGTGGAAATCGAATCGGTTAATAAATCAAATTGATTTTTTTTATTGGATTTATGGGTTTTTAATGGTTTTACAAAAAAAATTATTGGGTTATCAATTCGATACTACAATCTACCTAACTAAATATTATCTTTCTTGTTTCACTATATCAAAATATTTATAGCTAATTTGATTGTTTCACTATATCACGCCAAATTATTAGAGAAGTAAGAAGTTATATATTTATTTTATGAGTAATTTTTTATTGGGTAAATTGAAAATCAAACTGTTAACGACCAAAAATCAATAAACCGAAA
Source organism: Solanum etuberosum (assembly GCA_029582245.1). Lineage (NCBI taxonomy): Eukaryota > Viridiplantae > Streptophyta > Magnoliopsida > Solanales > Solanaceae > Solanum > Solanum etuberosum. Next base: position 194 of record JAJONR010011541.1, on the reverse strand, counting down.
ATCGATAAAAAAATATCTTATTGATTTAGTATATTTAAAAATCGAAAACCGATAAATTGAATCGATAATACATAAAACTGAACCAAACCAACCGATGCACAATCTAAATAGGAGTATTAAATTACGAGTTTTTTTGTATTTTTCTACTAAACTAATTCCTTTACAAAGATTTATTATTATTATTATTATTATTA